>DWQT01003396.1:0-12553 GCA_018244895.1 Myscelus amystis hages | reverse complement strand
TATAAGTGTAAAAAGTACAGACATGAATGTCTGACACTTATGTCACAATTTCTGTCGTAGTCTGAACGTACCATTACGCAGAATATATTATGTAGCGTTATGAAAGCCGGTAGCACAAATATTTTTGTAATTTGAATCCTTTTCAAACTGCAATTTTATTCAAAGAAACCGGTTTGTCATTTTGAACGGTGACTACGCTTTTCTTTCCAGCAAAAGCTTCTCACCCACTTTTCCAGTGCAAGGAATGTTGAAGTTTGTTAAAGGAAACTTTTTAAAAATTTATTAGCTGAGACAATATTTCAGACAATTTTAAAACTTGGGAACTCTTACTTGTGAAACAGTACAAATTTGTTAACAGCACACCACAAAACATGTTTTTCAATTTCAACCTAAAAGCCTGTGGAATAAGTAACTATTCAAAGATACATAATCACTTGAATAATTGTAAGCACTTTATACAATTGTTTTGATGCTGTTGTGAATTTGATTATACCAGAATCCAGAAGAATATATAAGTTCATACATTTAATCATATCGGTTCATTGCATGTTGAAGCACTCAGAATAATTGTCCACAAATTGGGTAAATCAAGAATATACAGCCTCTACAGAGGTCGGTAGACACAATGATTCTGTATTAAATACGTAACAGATATTGGATGGAAATAAATATGACAAGATATATGAGGATTATTCGGGGCTTAAACGCTTAGCAGACCTATTACTATCGTGAGAGCGCGACATACTTAGCTATGACAAACATTTTCATACTATTTTCGAAAATACATCGCTACTTAAGTGATTATCTGCGTGACAAGACATTGGCTTTTAAGCAGTATATTCCACATCCGGTCCCCATTTCAGAAGGTACGGTAAGCTGACTATAATTGTCATGGGACGCCGTTAAAGCCACCCAAAATTAACCAGGTTTAAAAGCTTAAAAATCATTGCCCAACTGTTTATTCAGTGCCTCCTATCGCCTCTATAACGGAGACGGACCAACCCCCATCAGAATAACGGTAATAGATAGGAGATAGATACCCATTTCTATGTTTCCGCAAACAAAACTTTTCTAAGCGTGTAACAAATGTACGTTACGTAGCGTAATCTTAATCGATCGTTATAATCCGTTGCCAATACAAAGTAGCTTAAAACATTCTTATTGGCAATAGATATGATTAGGATTGAAGAAATATCAATAATACATATTTGAGCGCAGTTGGCCAAAGCTATAGCTATTAATTCGACAACGCATTAGCCAATGCGGACAAAGATGAGACAGATAATAACACTGGTTCTTCGGTATAACAATTGAATTATGCTTATTATTCATAACTATAGGACTAAAATTATAAGATCCGATATGTCGTGGATTATTTAAAAGATCGTATAGATATAGGCAAAATCATTCACAAATGATTGCGTTTATACACGGAGATAGAGAAAAAGACGACGATAAAGATAGAAAGAGAGGCAGCGAATAAGTGAGAAATAGTGGTAATATAACGGTTTTCAATATCATTCTCTATACATAAGTCTTAACTTTACAGCGCACACGATAGAAGCGGAACATCAGCAAATATTCCGAGATCCGGATAATGGATAGCTGAAATGCAATATACGGGATCGGGAGAATTTATTTCAACACTGAATCGCTTGCATTGGATCTGCGCGTCCTCGAGTGCAACATAATACACTTCACGGTGACACAAGAACGTCAGACCTAGTTAATATTCAGACCGAAAGTCGAAAGTTCTCAAAGGTTCCAGAACGTTCGACCGCTGTTAAAGGCAGCGACGTTCCAAACACATCGTCTCGACTAAACATGAATATGTTTTCAATATCATAAGAAGTTTATAGCGTCACGCTATTAGGGTTAGTGATGATAGGTCTGTCAGAAAATTATTGTCAGCCTATCTAGAACCTTCTCATCAAGACAGGAGATTATTCAATGGAGGGTACAAGGAAAGAGTTGAAAAATTGCTACGTATACAAAGGGGTGATCTAATTCAATAGCTCAATCCTTGCTAAGCTTAGCGGGGTTTTTACCACATTTTTGAATTGTAATGTACTTGCTTACTTTAGTATTAGTTACAATTTGAGTTATCATTAAGGTTTGTAAGCTATGTTTTTAGAAACCCCTGTGAAAATGATTCTAACCAACCCACGGGATAGGTAATTCTGATTAATTATGGTTTTCCATGTTTTATTTGACTAGAAAATGTGTGTTATAAAAAGGATTATAGTACACGAAAGATATCATTTTCTCTATAACAAAGGCGAAAAGAAACTGACTGCTTTTTTCCACTTAAGCCACAGCAGTCGGACCAAGATGAGGCGACCTAGATTTGCTTAAATGGCCACTAGTACGGAACCGAGGAATCAACCATTTTCATGACCACTATGCTTTTTAAAATGTCATAGACTGCTATGTGATAGGCATATATTTGTATAGGGGAATTGATAAACTATTTGGTTTTACATGTTTTGGAGCTCACATGTGGGTTAGTGAGGTGCAGGTCTAGGATTTGTCAGGCTTGTTCAACGTTCAAACTCGTGGGTGGCCTTAAAGGTGGCTTAATACATTCCATTGTCGGTTTGTCTACTCGCAAGTATTTGCGCGAATTATCACTAGACCGACCTTAGGCCTTCCCCAGTCGTGAGAGACCCGGCGATTTGACAGAAAAGATTTAGAAATATAGACGAAGCCCGACAGATCTATAAGGATTGAGACTTATAATTCAGTACCCTCTGCCTATCCCGCTAAGGATCTAGTGGCATTGTACAATCTTTTCATAACGTTTACAGTGTTACAGAAATCTTACACCGAACAACATTGCTTAAACAAAACAGCATCGGAATGTGTTTTGTTTCCCAAAAGGAACATTTTGTTTGTGCAAAGGAAATTAATCTATCATGCGACGTGACATGTCATTCGATTCACGCGCTCATTTTGTCACGCATGAGCGATCGGTGGAAATCTACCGAAATGAATACAGACATTTTTGAGACACTAATAAATAATATTAAACGATAATGACTTTCAATCTGATGAGCATTGGTAACAGATAAATAGGTAATTATAACAATAATTACTAATTCCAAATAAGTATTTTTATCGCTATTCTGTCTATGTACATATATTATATTATTAATCTCTTCAAATAAAACGAAATTTTGATTTAACACAATTACTTAATTACACATAATTACACCAAATTACACACAGTACTTACAACCAACAAGCATTTCATCATTAAACAGACGTATTTTACAAAGGTAAGTCAAAAAACGAAACGTTATCTAAATTCGTGTAAAGCATGAAGGAATCGCTTCTGTAATTCGAAGCAATTTCCGGGCAATCGATTCAAAGCCGAGATTAAATCGATTCATAACCGTATTCGGACAAACGGCCTCATTATTCATTTTTTTACTCTGCGGGGATGAAAGAATTCTTGCCTTTTACCGTTGTCTCACACTAGGCGATTTTGTTTCTTATAATATCTTTAAATGATAATCACATGCTGTCAACTTACACCGCCATCTGTTGAAAAATTATGGAAAAATTTGTGATTTTTTTTGTTCTATACAGTTTAATTTGCAATATTCTTCTTTTTAGTAAATTCTCCTTTCAGATGAATAAAATCATGCTTGCTCAATTGGTACTTTTTACATTTGCTATCCAAATAACACTATAGATTACTTTGACGAAACTTGACCTCAGTGAATGTTGTTATATGTATGTATATATTTGCGACGCTAAAATCGAAACCAGTACACGTTTATCGTGCTTAAATACTTTTCGTCATAAATGTACTTGTCATATTGGACCATTGATATATTGCCAGACTGTCCACACGAGTGTACATACATACAGCCATTTAGTATTACTTTTCTCAACAATAGGTAGGTACGGTTTGCTTTTACTAGAAGACCTTATATATTATGGCTAGGATTGTTAAGGTGTTTATGTGTAATTTCTCATTGAGGCCAGGTTTGGGAATTTAAATTTTAAACCACAGACTCACAAAAACTGTACTTAACCTGTTTATTTTACTGATTTTGACAAATCTTAACGAATCTTATGCTTTTACGAGTGTTGTAAGGAATTTTTGCCGGATTAAATTCACTAACTAGATTGCACCTTTCGCCTTGTGTGAATCTACATTAACAATGGCCCACAGTGACCCAGAATGGCGCGTGCACTTTTTGCATTTCATAAAGCGCCGGCGATATTGCTCTCATTAGGCGTTCTTTATATTCCTATTTGATCGCTCCGACAAATTTAGAATAATAGAAGTCGTGCCTTGACTTCATTGAAAACAATCGACTGGACTTAGTATTGAGTTTCTCGTTATTTATTTATCTGGATGCTATTATGGAAAAGATGGTAAATGCTAAAGTGATAATAGCAACTGCGCCTGGTATTAAAAAAAGAATAAAATACAGTATACCTTGTTTCGGGTGACACATACCTAGTTACAAACACAGTATAGAATCAAAAGAAAAGAAACAAATAAAAAAGGAAAGTAAAACAAAAAATAATTATAATAATAAATAAAACAAAAAAAAATATTAAATAACAAAGAAATAAAATAAAATGAAAGATTATTTTTATTATAATACGTACTAGGTTTTATTTGTGGCGTGTCGTGAGAAGGTACTGGAGGCTTCCGGAATTGTCGGTGATATACGATTTCGATGCAAATTGTAACTTGCAGGTATTTTTTGGTCAAGAAATTGATTTATCACTCTGACTGTTTAGCTTTAGTATCTACAGAGATACACCATACTTATCGTACGTACTCATCATCAATAGTACACCATACACATCGTACGTACTCATCATCAATAGTACACCATACAAATCGTACGTACTCATCAACAATAGTACACCATACTCGTGCGTATGGTGTACTATTGATATATGCGCGTCTATTGTCAAAATTAAACAGCGCATTACGTGAAGATCTAACCGAGAGTTACGTTAGATAATAACTTCGGCGGATCCTGGGCTGCTAAGCTAAATTTAATTAAGGCTGGTGAACTTTTTGCATAAATTACAGGCGGTTCGCCGGCCCGTGCTGTAACGCCCTTTGTTTGAAACTCCCGATTTCGGATACAGATAGAACGGGGTTCTAATCCGGCGAAAATGGCCTTCCTTATTTAACTGTGTGTCCTTATTAAATTTGGAATGTTAATTGAATTTTATAAATTTGGATATTTTTATATAAAATTGAAGCGTTCAATTATTGTTGAACGGGTTATGTTTTTTTGATATGAAAATTGTACATATATTGAGACAATGTAATGTGCTAGCACTAATATCACTGAGTAACCCAAGGCACATGCTAATCACTCGTTAGTCAGGACTCAGTCGTATTAGTCAGGTTGACAATCAAATAGACTATAGGATTAGTTAGAAGTATCACACAACAAAATATTTCCGATGTAAAATGAAACGATGTTAGAGAAGATGAGATTTGATGAAATAAACAAAGTCCGCCCGAATCTAATACAGCCTTATGTAATTACATGCGACGCGTCTAATTTATTTTGTTGGAACAATTGTGAACTAGTTTCGGGCGGCGCCTTACAATCCCGGCCTGTGTTCCGGGATTCAAAATATTTGCCTAAATACCGCGGGCCGTGGACGAAGGGCGAGGATACAGTGTCAATCTGTGCTAAATTAAAATGTTATCATTTAATTTAACATATCTGACAAAACATTGGCAGCTAGCGAAGCGGTTTTTATATTTCTGTTCCCTTCAAATTGTGCGTTTTTTTCACGTTAGAACAACGTAAAAAACTAAATCTCCGACTACTAACAAATTCTAACAAATTCTAGCGTGAGCGTATCTATTAATTATTGAATTATTACTCGATGTAACGTGACGCAAAATATCGTGAGGAAATCTGTGAGTTTGGATTTCCATAATGTTCTGTTAGGGGTGCGAAGTCCGTCAACCCGCATTGGCGGTTGCGGTAGACCTTAACCCTTTTCATTTTGAGATGAGATCCGTGTCTATTCGCGGTCGATAAAGGGCTTGTTGAGATAGAATGAGTTAGTGTCAGGAAATGGAGATTTATTTTGATGTACTTACATAATTATGTATTTTTTACTATCTTGTTATTAGTATTACTATTTTATGCGCTTTCACAATGAGAGGGCGAACAATTCGGCCCGGTTTAAAAGACATTGCTACATTTTGTTAGTATCGGAACACTGCGGTAACCTTGTATTCTCTGCCAATTCCTATGAAAAATATATTTAAGTGCATAGTTTATCAAGTTTATAATCCTACCTGTATATTGCAATATGACTAACGTTCTAAATTCGAATTGAAATTAGAACAGCCGATAATCTTGTGTCCTGAAAATGTAATATTGGATAAATTTTATCATGTGAGTTTAGTCAGTTTAAGTTTAGTCGGTACGGTAACGGTAATACTAACGAATGTGCCTGCGCCCTTACTCAGTGGGTGGTAACTGATTGCAAACCGAGTATTTCCATAGTTTGATGTGTCAATATAAATTCAAATTCCTTTATCTTGCAAATGGGGTGGGTTCGGGCAGGTTATGTATGAACTATTTATAATATGTAACGAGTATTACATCATATCGAATAACTATTTATCTAGTTTTCGGATATAACAGCATAAGGTTTGTATTTTGTTTCATATGAAAAGAAAGTAGTAATCATTTAGCGGTCGAAAGTCATCGAATTAACACTAATATTGTATGTAAATGTGTGTTTGCTTGCTTGTCTGTGTGTTTGTCCTTATTTCGTGTCAAAACATAGCAATGGCTCGATGCGATTTTTGATATAAAGAGGACTGATGGAGCCGACAATGAAATAGGCTACTATGTTTGCGGAAAATATTTCATTTCTCCGCGTTCGAAATATGACGTGAAATATTGTCAAAAATAAAAATATAAAGAGGCATATGCATTATCCGCTATACAATATTTGCAGTTATAGTAAAAATGCTTGTGTAAGTTAAAACGTTGCAGCAACCCCACTTACATCCCACCGTTGGTAATCTCTCTCATACAAGGTATGGGGCATAAACTACCACGCTGTTCCAATGCGGCGGAAAAGTTACAGTATTCTAAATTCTTAGGCAGCTAAAATACTCTGATCAAGGTTAGCTAAAGCCTATTCCAATTCGATTTCGTCTAGATGGACACAAGGGCTAAAATAAATCTGTCTGCTGCAAACTGAGCCACCTGCGATCGATCTTAGACAAGATCAGTCTGATTTTGATATAGGTCTCAAGCGTTTTTGCAACAGTTGTTTTCCTTCACATAATACAGTTGGCAAGTGTGTAAAGCACTTTATAGCATACCGCAATATCAGTTCAAACAATATGTAATTAAAATTGAAATACTATTTGATTTATGCTATTTGACATCTACCACGGAAATCCAAATATTGAGTTCTAATTTCAACACTAACCAGATATGTAAATCATTAAGTTTGCTATCGGAACCAGTTCAAACATTACCATTTTAATTTGGAAAAAAAACACTTACATTACACAATTTACAACTAGAAATTACACGTACACTAAGTCGCGATACAATTACTTATACTTTCTTTTGTCCATTTCGCGTGAATACGATATATCTGAAATGCAGAAAAGCTTTTTTTTTGTAAGCATTCTGGTTTTATTTACGGCTAGATGCGCCGGCGGATTTTTACGCATTGTTTTAACTGAAGCTTTTAAATGTAAAATTAAAAGTCGCTTAAATTACTTCTCATAACATCAGCTACCTAGGAGTGAAAGTCCCGTCGAAATCGGTTCAGCCGTTTTGGTGACTGGGCGGAACAAATTGGCGAACATTTTAAAGTTTGCATTTTTATATATGGCCTCCTCAACATACATACCTACATACATATACATATATACATATCATCATCTCACACGTGGTTTCTGCATACGCCACACCGCGCGCTATATGTATATACCTATACATATTTATGTACAGCATACAGATTAAAAAGCTATTATTTTGATATTTCAAACGGACGCATTAATGACATTTTTATGTTTAGATTTTGCGAGCAATGGAACTGCGCTGAATAGGTTGCGGCGAAAATAGTATGTATTTCGAGTTGCTTAAAAGGATAGTTATAGTTTTAGGAGTACAATTATCGGGGAGGTAAGTGCGCATAACTCTAAATAGACCAATACGAAAGCGAGCGGCATTTACTAAGTTAATGTTCTATTTTAATAGCGTTCCTCTTTGAACCGCTGCAAACTGAACAGAACAATGATAAATGCTATTCGTTTTCTTAGTTTATTAACTGAACTATTTATTGACCTATTGAGAAGCTTTCATATATTTCCATTCAAAAATATAAGAGAGTAATCGAATGCAGCAGAAATGTAGAGGATTTCAGTTTTAGGTCACGTTAGTAGTTACAACGTAGAATTATTCATCGTTGGGACTTTTTTATTCCTGTTGACATCGTAAAGGGGAGAGTCGTCAAAAGCTCTGTAAAAGCATCCTAACTGAGTCGAATGTCGCATAATAGATAGAACACAGTGATGTAAGGTTTTACGGTTTTTATTAGAAATGAAATATTTACAAGTCAAATAGCGGTTTTTTCAATGTGTATTTTCTAATTATTTTAAAGTAATTTGTAATTGTTTTGTGAAATGTTGTAATTTGTAATTATTTTGTGAAATTTTGTAATTCGAAATTACTTTGGGAAATTTTGTAATTTGTAATTATTTTGTATTTTGTAAGTAGGTATATTGTATTTGTAACTATTTTGTGAAATGTTGTAATTTGTAATTGTTTTCGTTAATATGTAATTATTTGTTGGATATTTGTAATTGTTATATTTTTCATTTTACACCCACGAAGTTTGAACATACGATGGCATACCTATTAAAACGTTTGTGTGATTTTTGAATATGAAATAGGACGTAGAAACGAGGGTCTCAAACGGCACGCCACATTAACCGAGGTTATGGATATAATTCTATCAACATTCCCAAGGCACGTGCAGTGCGTTACCGGCTAAATTGCTTTCGTTCTGGTAATTTGAATTTGGTAAGAAAATGAAGTCGGCCTATGTAGGTATGGAAATCGTGGAAAATATGAAATAGACGCGATATTAAGGCATGAATTGAGTATAATTTTTATGTGGTTGAATAGAATAAGTTATATCTAGGTACAAATATAGCTTTTAACTATTCTTACAGTGTAATCAATTGAATTTATATGCACAGATAAACGACAACATGAAAAGAAAAATGGACGATAAAAGAAAATGCCTAACTTTTGATGGTAGATTTCTGTATGTTCTAGAGCTCTCTGTTCTATTATAACTGCAAGTTATGACGTAGAAGTTAGCAGATAGCTAATAGAGACTCATTAAATACCTTAATATTGTCACTTTTTCACGAAAGCAATTTACTTCGTCGAAACTACTATATCTTAACCGAATGTATGTATAACAATTTTTTTGATTTATTAAAAAGTATTTATTTATACTAATATAAATATGTATTGGTAGATAAATATATAGAATCCAGCTTAAGCCACAATATCGCAGGCATTAGAGATTTAGCTCAAATTCTGAAACACTTGTGTAATTGAGATTCAAAACTTAACCTCGATTTACGAAGCATTGTGCTGTTCGCGTAAATTAATTAAGCTGCTTATTAATCCTGAGCAATTGTTACCCAAACCAGTTGTGGGAGATGAATGTGGGAATAATAGTAATTAGTTTAGGCACATTTACTTAACTTAAAACCGACTAACTTTATATAGATATTTGGAGATGTCATAACTTATAAGGAATTCGAAGTTTTTCTTTAGACGCATCAAATTGTCGCGCCTAGAATTCAATTACAGTTTAGTAATTGGACGGTTAAATGAAAATGAGTACTCTTTACAGTTAATATAGCGGTAATGACTTTGAAATTTTAGGCATTGAAAATACCTGTTCACATGAAGTTGTTTCTGAATTTTGCGCTGAAAATAATCCAATTTTCACGTATCTGATAGCACAAAGCAGCTACGCATAGGCTATGTATTTCAAAATTCCATTTTACCCACGAGTAAGTTTCCAGTTATTTTGCATGTTTAAGCGTGTATAAGAGTTTGTTTTATAAAATGCTGCTTATGCTGGTATACATGTTGTGAATCAACAACTTTTATACCAATTTTGCCGATGGTCCTTCGAGCCAGATGGTCTGAAATATATAAACATATTTTAACACCTCCCATCAAATTCGTAAAACGAAAAGTTTCTGTGAAAACAAAGGTGACAAACTAAAGCGACAATAATTATAATCTTCATACCGTTCATACTACCCGCATATTTATCTAAACCTCCGAAGGTAAAACAGATCGGATCAGTATCCGCTACGTCATTTGTCAACGTCAGCGAAATGACGAGCTCAAATCCTCTCAATGGACTGAGATGTCGTGTTGAATCAAACGTGTGGTTGCGTTGCATCCGTTTTAATATTAACGATTACGATGTTATTGCTATATTGATTTAATTCGGAATAAAACAATTCCAGTTTCCCCCATACCGTGAAAATTTCCTGCTATCTTTGAAATTTCTAAATTCATATACTACATTTTTACTTATTGCCGTTAAGAAATTCTGAATTGCAGCGCGTGCGAAACTGCTGACAAAAGCTAGTTATATATACATGTAAACCTTCCTCTTGAATCATTCTATCTATTAAAAGAAACTGCATCAAAATCCGTTAAGTAGTTACGCATACCTACATAGGGACAGCAACCAAAAGCGACTTTGTTTTATACTATGTAAAGAATATTATTCTTTCTGTCACTTACCGCCAATTCTCTACGGGGTAGACAAAAGGTAACGACCGCCAATCACTACCCTTACAGATGGTCATACTTACGTTCATAACTGTCTGCGTAAATATTTTCATACATAATATATAAATTGCATAATGAGAACCAGTGTAATTCAGTTTTTGTTTATCTAATAACATTGTAACAAAAAAAAAACAAACTACCTTCCTACATATTATACATATATGTATGTATATGATTTGAATATGCAAAACACGGGTTACAACGGAATCTAAAAATAAAGCGAACAAAAGGCCCTAAGTGGGTATAATTTCCACTACGAATACCGCATATTTTGACAACATTTCGTGCAGAAGCTAATTTTCATTATTTCAAAATGGTGCTCCAACATCCTTGTGCTACTTGTAGAATGAAATAATAATGATGATTGGAACAATTAAGAAATTAAAGGCATGCTCTATCGTAACGGGGCAGCTGAAAAACATATAATATAATATGTAACTGGGTAATGTAAGATATTTTTATGACAGAACAAAGACATTATGCCGATCCTACAAGTATTCGTTCTGAGTCAGAATCGAATCTACAACTTTCTCTAGCTGTCGGTGTCTTTAACTACTACACCAGTTGCGAATATATATGTAAATATTTTGCAGGCATTAGGTTGTGCTTTAGATATATATTTGGTTCAGATTAGACATCATTGGAGCGACAGCTAGTTACAAAATATTCTTTATAATGTTTTCGTTTTTCTATCACCTTATGGAACGTACCTATATAAAGTGACTCATTTGTAACATTTTTTCCTTTCTCCTACCCTCTATCACCCCTTTTATACATGTATAAATACAATACAATTTATGCAGACAAAAAACATACATTCATCAAACAAATATTGGTCCTGACTGGCAATCGTATCCGCGCTGACTAACCTGAGACCAAATGCCAGTTAAATCTGATCAGTCGCGTATAAATAGCTTTACGACATTCGGTCGAGTCGTGATCGCAGCACTCAAGCCCTCTTCATAGTAATTAGCACCACTTTGACACTCGCACGTTGCAATTAAGCTCTCCGTTGATTTTCATGCTCCCCTACATACATATCACTTGCTGCTTGTTTTGTGTTCAGTGTACCGTTCTTGATACTTGTATTGTGTGGCATGATACGTTTTTGATACTCGACTTGTTTTGTACATGGTTTTATGAACTCAATAACGTGCGCCGTAATTGAATTGTGTGCTTTGGAAACCGATTTTTTATGTATCCTAATGATTCGAATATCAGTCTGTTATTCTGGGATTCTGGTTTTGAATTCTGGCACGCACGTTTTGTGATGTCGAAATTAAATAAATCAAACCATAGCTTAGAGTATGTTAAGTGTACCATGTTTCTGATTTGTGTGCAGTCTGCAAATCCGCACTCGGAAAAAGATAACAAAAGTAAAATAAATACTACATGCACTATCGCCGGATGCAAGTTTACTCGTGTTTTTAGTTCGACCTGCTATCTCTTGTTTGCGACTGGCCGTTACAGGGGTCGGCGAGTTTGGAAACTCGGCCAGAATTAACGGACGGGAAACTTGCTCCAATATAAAGAAATACTGGTCCATTATGTCAAATGCGGATTGAAATTTATTCATTACTAGCTGGCCCGGCAAACGTTGCTTGGCTATATAAATTATTTTGCCGTTGTCGCAATATTTTTTATTGCTGCTCCTCTCCTATGCATCTTAGCGTGAT
>DWQT01003395.1:0-12557 GCA_018244895.1 Myscelus amystis hages | reverse complement strand
CTTATTATTTTCATAATACATTTGAGCACTGATTTTTCATGCATAACAAGAATGTAAAAGTATTGGGATTTTACAGGCACAGTTTTTTTTTGCCGACAACTTAACAAAATATTTCATTTCCCGCAATCAATAATACCTTTATATAGGTGCAATATGCGTATCAATTTTAATTAAGTAATATGTTATTTTCTTTTTAAAGTTTCTTTTTTAAGATATGTAAAAAACATGAACCCAGTGATTGTAATCATCTTAACTTAGAAGTAGACAGTATGTTATATTTGTTTAAGGCTTTCACAAGAATCATTACACTTTATTGACGAACTTGTCATTATTTTTCTATTAGTCTTTGGTAACGAAGGCCTATGAAATTATAATTACAGTTTTTATATTCTATATAGAAAACGTCGGCCATATTCTTTACTCTAAAACTTCAATGAACAGCAGTTTCGTTTTGAATAGTATTGTATTATCTACTTATTTTAATACATAAAAATGATAAATGAACCAATACTAATTTCACTTTTAATAATAAAGTTAAGTAGTTAATAAATAATAATTAAATTCTTGCAAAGTTATAGCAAATATCCGAACTGCTTCTCTAGATCGTCGCCATTGCGTCCTCGAAATGCGTCAGACGGCGCCATTTTGTTTCGAGAAATGCGCAGTTGGAGCCAGGGTATTTAAACCCTCCATGACGTCATGAGCCGCTTATAAAATTCTCGCCGTGGTAAAGTGCGGACGTCTAGTGCTGTGTAGTGAATGGAAGATTTTGCATCAGTAAATTAGTGCCTGTTTGGATTCAGGTGTGTACTATTGTCGCCCGCAATATATTATACCTATAGCCCTGATACTAAAAATGGGCTATAGCATTCAAGAAAAATCTGTCGTTGACTTTTGTGAAAGTAAAGCGGAATCCCTTTCTAACTGGGTCCGTAAAGTTAAATGTAAATCAATAAATGCTAGAACAAAGAGAAAGCGTGATTTGAGAATAATCGCCATTTTGAGTAATTCACTGTCTCGAGCAGAGAGCGAGCTCATATCGAAACAAAGAGAACGTGCTAGAAGGTGGGCTCAAATGCAAGCTGATCTCGGATTGTGCAATAAGGAAGAGGAAATGGCCAAGCAGCAACGGGAAAAAATAGATAACTTATGGAAGAATGATCTCAGCGGTCTCGATACTTTTTTTAAAGAATTAGACAGTGTTAAACCTATAGCTAGCGTAGGATGATAGGAGAAGTGATTTTTTGTTTGTATCTGTGATATATGCAGGATGTTTTTCTAAATTACAGTCCCATTGCGTTTCGCGTGGGTCTGCCATCCGACGGCCGCCATCTTGGTTGCCGCTGGGGCGTGGTAGCTGCTAACTACAAAATGGGTTTGTAACGGTATCGTGCATTTATTTAGTTTATTTTTTTAGCAAATTGTAAATAAATTATAATGTTAGTTAAATATTTCAGTTTTCTGTTGAAAAATAGTTAATTGGAAATTGAGTTTTATTCATATTGAATAAGAATATTGTAACATATGTTTAAGTATGAAAATAAAAAAAGTTTTTAAAATTTGCGTCTCGAATTTCATTTTCTTCTTGATCTACCGTATTGTTATTTCACCCGCAATGTATTATTCCATGAGTCATCGTGAACACTTCTGAGAACGAGGCGGTTGCGGGGCGACGAGACGCTGAACGTATGTGAGCGCTTCAAGGAGACTTCGCGCTGTCTTATCGAGGCTGCTGCGTAGCATGCAACAACATACAGCCAACTCGACACGCGTAAGCGGATTGCGTGCGAACAATAAGTCCCGGTGTCAGCCCACACTAGGTAATCGTTAGGAGATTGCGCCATAATTTGTAAAATGTAATCATGTGACCAATTGCGTTCTGACGAATCGTGTGACCGCTCGCGGGCGGTTTTATTCGTATGCTTGTTGTGTTTGGAGCCCAGATGCCTGCTCTCTGCTCTTACCTAGCCCTGGAGAACACTGGTCGACCTGACTTGACCTGAACATGCTCTACCATGCGGATGACGCAATCTGGCACTGCGCTTACTGTCGGTACGCTAGAGGGAAGCGAGGTGCTGGTGAGTTAATGTAATTAAATGTTACACAAACTAATGCTTATTATTTTGCCCACTTAAATGTTTGGTAAAATGTGGGCAACCTGTGTCGTTTAATATTCAACTCTCACAGAATTATGACCAGCTACCGATGTCGAAATCTGCAGCGGTGTAAGGATGATTGAAGAGTCTCGAAGCACTCGTTGCGTGTCTATAATTATGAACTACCCAAGAACAATCGAATATGTGCAGTGTGAGCAATTAGTAACATTCCAGGTCAGGTCGTCTATCAGTACCTAATACTTCTATGTAAAATATGGAGCTATACTATGAACTTAAAAGTATCTTATGTGTTATTGTAATAAATGAAAAGGTGTTTATATGAACTAAGAGTCAACATAACGAAACAAACTGTGGGCTGATACGTGACGTAAACATGTAATGTAAGAAACTTCAGTATTAGGTAATATTTATTCAACTTGGCTATTGTGGATATAAATTGAAATAAATAATGAAGACATGGCAATAGGGATCCTATCCATGGAATATTCGCGTACGGTGAGTGTCATGGATTACTAAGCAGAGAGGTAATATGTATTACAATAATACGGTATAGTCTAATTTGAGACAAGACAAGTGACACTGATCTGACTAGCAACAAGTTTTTGCAAATAAATAAGTAATAAAAGTTTGAGGAAAAATAAAGATTGACCTAAATACAAAACAAAGTTAACCCCCAAGCAAGTCGTTAATTGATTTGTGTACATTTCACAGCTCGTAACTGGATGCCGTGAACCCGGTGAAACAGACCCCGTTCATGCTCCATTTCTACATTGACTGAACTGAATGGAAAAGGTCCTTGTGAAAGAAGCTAAACCATTTCCATAGTATTTTTCGGAATCGACCGCCTCTCCTTCAACAGAAACTTTTTAGACTATTTCACTATTCAATACATATAAATGTGATATTCCTTGAAATGGATTAATAAGTGTATAGCATTTAAAATCGGCCGCTAAACTGAATAACATGTCGCGCGCGCCAAGAATGACCGAAGTACAAATTAGGTAAGTGGTCATTCTTATAGATTCGATCTAGTGCTGGTAAAGAAACTTATTTTGAAATTATATAGTTAGTATTTTTATAGACTGCAATCCAAGCAATTTACTCCTTTACCCTTTCCTAAATTCTTAATATGCAGTCTGTGGAATATAAGCTATGTACACTCAACTGGGTTTCTTTGCTTGTTCTGGATCAAACAATTCTGTTACTGTGTAGAGCTCTTATATTTCAGGTGAATAATGTTATTATTTTAACTTATAATAGATTTTTATTACGAAGGTTTGACATCTTTACTCAATTTAAATGCAATTTCGGGAGTCTGTCTTTGATGGATAGATTGATCATTGAACTTACTTATCTTCTAAACCTACCTGTGTACTTTAATTACGTAGGTAGATTTTTCTAAATAATAATATAATTTTTCAGAAAACCGCATTGACTTGCTAATAATTATATAATTACACTACATTATTCCGTGGATGTTTTCTTGATTAAAAGAAATAATACTACACCAGATTTCTAAGATGAATGAGGCTGTATAACAGAAACAAACCAAATTGCATTCGTCATTTGCGTTTGAGATGTGTATTGAAAAATTTGAACAATTTCAACAAAAATTACTATCAACGTAATAGGTTTGGAGATGTAGTATACTGCAAAACTTTTTTAATATAATGCGATCTATAATTGATGTTGGCGATTGTAAAAAATAATGGAAATATAATGATATTGACAAACCGCAGCCAGCGACAGGAAGACCAGCATATAGAATCTAATATTCATTAGCATCAATGTGGTCTCAATACGTACACATTTAAATTGGCATACAAGCTTATTATTACTGTGTTATAAGAATACTTTAAAGCGGCAGTTAATGGACATAAGGAATAGAAGAATTTCTTAAATAATTTCTTTGTTGGAAATTTCTGGAGCACATTATTTATTTTTTCAGCATTTTGCTATCATTTATTCTCGATATGGTTATAAGTTATCCGAATTTGCCTACGTTGGCATTAAAATATTTATGTAGATACTCAATTGATTGAAAGAATTTGTTAATTTAAAAATCTCATGAATTCAAATAGTATTGTAGCATGTATTATTATAAAATTTTATCCAACTGACAACGGAAATAGAAATCTGGTAAGCAATTAAATTGAGGCGTCCATGAGAAGTAAATGGTTGAGTTTGAGGTAAAGTTAGTACTAAGGTAATCTTTGCAGCAATTTATTTGATACCCGCATGATTACTAGTGGTACTGATTTTCTGTCCTTTTATTAAATTGCTTGCTCGCTTGTTTTTATTTAAATTCAGGATCGAGACATCTGGCCCATGAATTATTTATATGACAAGGATAAGTGTAATAAGAATGACATAGAACTACTCAACATTAGGAAGTTAACTGAACACAAATTGAGCCTGATGAATCCTGGTAAAGAAGTAAAGTGCGAACTGCATTAAATATCTTGCGAGGCGGCTTGAAACGAGTTCAACAGAACTAAAATATTTGAACATCAAGTGTCACATTTACCAACATGTACTCGTTGATTCACCGGGACATTTTTGAATGTGGAATGCCTGGTAGAAAATGGCATATGGCATTAAGTCCGCCCTTTGGCATTAATGGCAGTAAAACATAAATATGAAGCCTTTTTAGCAGCAGTTCCCAATATATTGAAAATTATTAATTCATCTAGCTGTTTGAGATCTGCATTTAATTTCCTGGAATTGGCACCGCACCGAGTGCTTATATACCTACAAATTGTACCTACTTCAACGTCAAGATGTACCGAAGTACATAAGGCAGTATGTGCATCCCGTTTAGGAATTAACAAGTTACAATTGGCAAGAAATTGTTCATTGCCAACGACCACAGCGCCAATGCGGGTGGAATGTATTAATCCCAGGTATCAGTGCTTATCTTACATTGTTGAAATAATCTTAGTCTACTTAACATTTTACGAATTTTATTACCTTTGTGTGGGGACATACCTACTTGATCAGTATTAGCTAAAACTAAAATAATTTTTCAATTTATGAATAACTACATACTTTTATATAGTGCCTGTAGTTGCATTTTACAGTATGTTTCTTGTAGTGTTAATGTGAGCAAACAAATTGCTTTTTTTTTCTTGTTTGACCCTTTTATGCAGGTTGTATAGGTGACAGAAGAAGCAACATATATGTTTAAATATGATGAAAGTAATTAAAGTATCTATTTAATAAAACTAAAGAATCTATCAGCTGAAGTGACACTAAGTACTATTGATTAAAGATTTTATATAATCATAAACATTGTCTTAAGAACTGTGTAACTGAATAACTCACTTTTGATTGCGAATCATTTGTTTTGCTGGATAACTGTCTAACCAGCTGCTGCTGGCTTCTGCATTGTCAATGGAAATTAATTAATTGAGAACATTTTGTAAGAAGAAAAATTACATGTAACGCCTCCGAACCTAGTTTATTAGATGACTACGTAATATCTATTGTACAAGTGTACAATCATAAGGAACGCCATATTACATAATCATTGAAAAATGCAATGGACATCTGTGAACACTGAATTACAAAAGGTCGTAAATGTGTAAAAGTATCAGTATCAGAAGAATGTTTGCTGTGTTTCAAATATTTGTCAACAGCTACATGATGTACACAAAGAGGCTAATCTTACGCCGGCTTCGAGATAAAGTCTGTGCTACATTCAATGAGCGATGTCCTCAAATCAGTTGGCTAAGGTATTATCTAATTACAAGCAGCCTAATAAGTGTTTTACTTTTAGTGGTGTAACAAGCATTCTAGTGTTTCTAGCATTACCCATACAGTATTCTGAATATGAAAAAGCTTTAGAAGAACTGGAACTTACGTTGGATACCTACACTTACCTATCATATATTTACGTGCCTACTTGATGCTTGATAAGAAGACCCTTCTATTTGCATGGTTGCAGTCTGACTGCATGGTGACAAATATTGGCAATGAAACATGTTTACTTTGTATAAGTGACGTTTTTCTTGATGTATTTTTGTGGTACTGGTAATTTATGTGAATATTGCCACCCAAAAAAGGACAAATTCGTTGCAGTCTGCTAGATATAAGGTGTGACCCAACATTCAATCCATAAAGCGTCCGGAAGTGTTGTCTATAAGTTATTTGCTGAAAAGCTACCCATCTCCCAAACAAGTCAAAGGCATTCAAATACCAATGAAATGTCAGTGGCCGTTTCGAGAATGCAGGCTGCCTACATACATCAAATTTAATTGGTGAGTTATTTGTATCAGATATAGATAATACGAGAAATAATTTGTCACTGACCAGATAAAACAAGTATGAGGATACAATCATTAACTAATTGCGCTATATAGGGCTTGTTTCTTATTTCTTTTAACGAGGGGTACCTGAATACTTAAATTATATTCGGTGCTCTGTATCATGCCGTTCACCTCCAAAGCAGTCTTCAAGTAGCCTGCGAGCCTGTGCATGACTAAGGCATCGTTAAGACTGCATGTTTTCTTTAAGTTGAGCATGTAGTCAGACTTTCGAGTTCATGCAACGATACAAACGGGGATGTAAATACGCTGGCCAATCTATAATTTTTGAAAATCCGGGAATGCTGCCTGCCTTCACTGTATTCCTAAAATATTAAGCGGATATATAACACACATGTATATGTATCTTAATGATATTTTATGCCTATATAATGCCGGCGATTTCGTTACTACTGGTTCTTTACTGGTAGTAGGTACCAAAATTTACCTCCTTTCCCCAGATTGCTTCGCGATTCGTGCCAGTCGTCCAGCAATTCCTGGTCATATGTTTGGCTTCAAGGTGTCTTCGAGCCAGCGCCCATTACACATTACTGTGTAATTGAGTGCAGTATTATGATTGTGGTGTGCGGTGCATATGAGATCCCATGAGATGCACGTCTCTGTGTGGCAGTACCTAAGCTACACAACTCTGCGTGCCATTCCTTACGCTGACCACTGTGCGTGCCAGTCCATCCGCTGCACGTCTCTGCGTACCAGTATTTAAGCTACACAAATCTGCGTGCCATTCCCTACGCTGAACACTGCGCGCCAGTCCGTCCGCTGCACGTCTCTGCGTGCCATTCCCTACGCTGAACATTGCGCGCCAGTCCGTCCGCTGCACGTCTCTGCGTGACATTCCCTACGCTGAACACTATGCGCCAGTCCCACCGCTGCACGTCTCTGCGTGCCATTACCTAAGCTGCACAACTCTGCGTGCAATTCCCAGCCCTGAACACTGCACGCCAGTTCCCCCGCTGCACGATTCTGCGTGCTAATCACCGAGCTACACGACTCCACGTGGTAATTCCGGAGCTGGAAAACTGCGTGCTAGATCCCGAGTTGCACGAATCTGCGTGCCAGTCTTCGAGCTGGACGCCTCTGTGTACCAGTCCACGAGCTGCACGCCTCTGCGTATCAGTCCACGAGCTGCACGCCTCTGCGTACCAGTCCACGAGCTGCACGCCTCTGCGTACCAGTCCACGAGCTGCACGACTGCGTGTCAGTCTTCGAGCTGGACGCCTCTGCGTATCAGTCCACGAGCTGCACGACTGCGTGCCAGTCCACGAGCTGCGCGACTGCGTGCCAGTCTTCGAGGTGGACGCCTCTGCGTACCAGTCCACGAGCTGCACGACTGCGTGCCAGTCCACGAGCTGCGCGACTGTGTTCCAGTCTTCTAGCTGGACGCCTCTGCGTACCAGTCCACGAGCTGCACGACTGCGTGTTAGACCCTGGCTGCAGAAGTCATGTCATTCCCTGAGCTACAAGACCTCGCGCCAGCCTTTGAGTGTGTTACTCCTAGAGCTGCAGGAGTGCGTATTAACACCTCAGTTACACGACTCTGCGTGCCAGTCACCCAGCCACACGAACCTGCGTACCAGTCGCCCAGCTACACGACTCTTCACGCCAATCCCTGAGCTGTCCTGACTTCGTGCTATTCTAGAAACTGCTGGTATTGCATCTCTTTGACAAGTCTAAAAGACTATATGGCTTTACAGGCTAGGCATTACTTGTGCGAGTCTTCGCGACTGCGCACGTTTTGCGTGTGTCTGCAGGCTAAGCTGCTTCTATGCTACTCCACGGGTTGCGCGGACCGCTCTTGACGCTACTCCTTGGAGATGCGCAACTCCAAGGCGAGTCTGCAGGCCGCGCATGTCTACGGGCTACTCCTCTTCTACGCGAGTCTGCGAGATGCGAATCTCCAAGGCGAGTTTGCAGGCTGCGCATGTCTACGGGCTACTCCTCTTCTACGCGAGTCTGCGAGATGCGCATCTAATGCGCACATCTTCGGACTACTCTTCTATGCGCGTCTGCTAGATGCGCATCTACAAGGCGAGTCTGCAGGCTGCGCATCTCATGCGCATGTCTTCCTGCTACTGCTCTTCTACGCCAGTCTGCGAGATGCGCATCTACAAAGCGCGTCTGCAGGCTGCGCATGTCTTCGGGCTACTCCTCTTCTACACGAGTCTGCGAGATGCGCATCTCCAAGGCGAGTCTGCAGGCTGCGCATCTCATGCGCATGTCTTCGGGATACTGCTCTTCTACGCGAGTCTGCGAGATGCGCATCTCCAAGGCCAGTTTGCCGGCTGCGCACCTCATGCGCATGTCTTCGGGCTACTCTTCTACGTGAGTCATCAGGCTACGCATTTCATGCGCATGTCTTGGGGCTACTCTTCTACGGGAGTCTGCGAGGTGCGCATCTACCAGGCGTGTCTGCAGGCTGCGCATCTAATGCGCATATCTTCGGGCTACTCTTCTACGCGAGTCAGCGCGATGCGCATCTCCAACGCGAGTCTGCAGGCTGCGCATATCTTCGGGCTGCTCCTCCTTAACACGAGTCTGCGAGATGCGCATCTCCAAGGCGAGTCTGCAGGCTGCGCATCTCATGCGCATGTCTTCGGGCTACTCCTCTTCTACGCGAGTCTGCGAGATGCGCCTCTCCTAGGTGAATCTGCAGGCTGCGCCTGTCTTCGGGCTACTGTACTTCTACGCAAGTCTGCAAGATGCGCCTCTCCAAGACGAGTCCGCAAGCTGCGCATCTAATCCGGATTTCTTCGGGCTACTCCTCTCCTACGCGTGTCTGCCAAATACGCCTCTCCAAGGTGAGTCTGCAGGCTGCGCATCTCATGCGTATGTCTTCAGGCTACTCTTCTGCGCGAGTCTGCGAGATGTGCCTCTGCAAGGCGATTCTGCAGGCTACGCATGTCTTCGGGCCACTCTTCTATGGAAGTCTGCGAGATGCGCCTCTCCAAGGCGAGTCCGCAAGCCGAGCATCTCATGCGCATGTCTTCGGGCTACTACTCTTCTACGCGAGTTTGCGAGATGCGCCGCTCCAAGGCGAGTCTGCAGGCAGCGCATGGCTTCGGGCTACTCTTCTATGCGAGTCTGCGAGACGCGCATCTCCTAAGCGAGTCGGCAGACGGCGCATGTCCTCGGCTGCTCTTCATCTACGTGAGGCTATGAAATTCGCATCTCCCAGGCGAGTCTGCAGGCTGCGCATATCATCGGGCTACTCTTCTATGCAAATCTCCAAGGCAAGTCTGCAGACTGCTCTTGTCCTCGGGCTACCCTTCGCGAGTCTGCGGGATTCGCTTTTCCCAGGCGAGTCTCCCGGCTGCGCACGTCCCCAGCACACTTCATCTACGCGAGGCAGGGAGATTCTCGTCTCCAGCCGAGTCTGCCAGCTGCGCAACTCTGACGCATTTATGCACATGTCCTCGGGGCTCTTCTACGCGAGCCTTCAAGATCTGCATCCCCTTGAACAGTCTGCAGCCTGTAGACGTCCACGGGCTCGGGCTACACTGCAGAACCTAAACCGGTCTCCTGAGGCTGTCGGCTTTACTGCTGCATCAATAGTTTCCTGTAAGTTTTAACTTCTTAAATCCCATAAGTCTGAAGCTCACGAATCTTCGTGGCAGGACACAGCTGCGCGCACTCTCTTTACAGTCCACGAGCTGCACTAGTCTACGTGAACAGCTTACAAGCCTCTGTGCTACTGTCTTCGTGCGAGTCCTCTGGCCGTTCAGTCTGCGTGCCGCCTGCCGCCAGCCCGCGCTGCAGATCTAGTTATCTACATGAGTTATTTGGTAACTAACTACATATTGACCTGCACTTGTATTTTTCTAAATTCTTATGCTTTGTTGTATTGTACATATATATTGCAAGCGAATAATTTGTTGTTTATCTTATTTGTTGTTATTGAACTTTTGACAAAGTGTGTTACAAGATGCTCTCGTGTTTTTTTTGACGTCTTTTTCACAGAACATTTAGCAGCCGACGTTGGGACTGTCATGTCTAAAAAAGGAAACCATACAGTTTAATCAGTAGCACTAGAAATACAAAGTGCTTAAAGTAATTAGAATTCACTAAAATTTTCTCTATTCAAATGTACAGTACAGGTGGTCTGTTTGAAATTATAATAGTAGTAGCATTTAATTGCAGCGTTACATGGAATCTATTATTTAGCTTGCAAATTGACAATATGGTTTTTACATTTGCATCATAGTAGTGAAGTGAACCTTGCTGTGTGTTACATGTTATATTTTCAGGTGTCACCTTGGTTATGTAATGAAATGTACATTTGGGAGAACACTGTGCAGTGTGTTATTTGTGTAGAGGTGTTGGATAATTACTTCATACTTAAACGCCGCATGTTGTAAAACTGCAAGTTTTATGCCTTGTGTGTGTAGCCTTAGAAACTCATATCGTAAAGTCGCTGTTGGGACCCGAGAACTATATCTCGCATGTTCTGTTTTTTTTATCAATTAATGTGTCGTTTTACGAATATCGCAATTAATATTCTTTAAATGTTATTCATTTGTGCATACACTACATAGACTTGTACAGTAGTCTCCGAACTCGGCTGCTTAAAATTATAGCTGTTTGTGTTGCATGGGCAGTATTTCTGACACTGCAAATTACTTACACATTATGTAGTGAGTGCAAACGAAAAACTATACTGAAATTAAAACATATTTTAAAATGGGGCGACATAATCGTCACATTATTTTTCTTGTTGTACCAGTGTTCTCAGGTCCACTTTTTGGTCCGCACATCTTCTGCACTCTAGAAGGTTCCGCAGTTATCGAGCAACAGGTCAGCAGCTTAAGCAAATTTCTTTTCAAAGTAATTTGAATTTGGATCTATCGAGAACGAATGTGTGGAATACATAATCACAAAATGTTCAGCGTATTGTTTCGACTTGGACTCACCGAGGTTTCTGTGGAGATGAATTACTGTTGCTATGTAGAATTTTTCTTCAATTCACACAACCCATATTAAACTCCATATGAATAACAAAGCTTCCGTTTTGTTAATTGTACAAGTGTACATGAGATATTAATATCTATTACACAAATGAAGGATTCTCCACATGGCCGTGAATCAGGTCAGCGTAATATTAGAATTTCTAAAATTATTTGTAAGATCTGCATTAGCATGTGAGGACGTAAATCCTCACGTAAAGTGTTCTTTTCTCTATTTCCCCAGGGCCATAGCTAAGGTTTCCAGTTTGCAATTGAGCTAGTTTTGTGAAGTTCTGCTCTGCCTGTCGCCCGAAGTACAGGTCAATTCGAGTTTCATATTTCTTTACAAAAATGTAAATGTTTTAGCCTTAAAGCTAACGAGAGGAAAAACCCTCTCTGTGTTTTACCTTATTACCGTGTTCTCAGGTCTTAAGTTACTGGTTCGCGCGCGTTAGATCTGCCTAAAGGATTCAACAAATCTCCAATAAAGGTGGATTAAGTAATACCTAGATTTTATTCTCAATATGCGATGAGGATGCACTCCTCATAATATTTTTGGTCCCTATTAGTCGTGTTCTCAGGGCCAAGTTCGTGGGCAAGGTCGTATTCAGCGTAAAGTTTATAGCATTTGGTATACGACCATGCAGCATCGAATGTGTATACAGACGGGAACTTTTGGTAAATATGGAATAACCATTACATGTCGGTGATTTTGTCTTTTGTGTGTTGTCTTTGCCTGTTCTCAGGTTTAACGGATTGTTATGTTGGATGGATGGCATGTTTTAATGCACATGAAAGTATTTTCTGGCTTCGAATGGCAAGAAAACTAAAAAAGTATGTCTTTCATACCAGTGATATGTGTTGAGCTTAACAGTAGTTGCTCTAAACATGATGCCCACTGTAGATCTGTAGGATTCGTTGTCAGTAACGAAGAGGAGTGTTACAATCACGTGGTATATGAGCACACAGTAAGCCTCAGTTTTTTTTATTGAAAAAGAATATTTAGAATTTTATCGGAAGGACTAGCCTTCCGCACATCATTCTGCTATATTGTTCTCAGACCAGGTATTTCTCGGAGCGTAATAACGAAACAGCAACATGCTCTCTTCTGCTGAAACAAAGTGATATAATACCGTAAGGAATGAATTTAAGGTATTAAAAACGCTATCTCTCTA
>DWQT01003394.1:0-12557 GCA_018244895.1 Myscelus amystis hages | reverse complement strand
CACTGCTGTTATAAGGCAGAAATAGGTGTGACGGTGGTGCCGCCGGAGTCGAACCACAGAGGGTTCTACCACCTTTTAAAGATCCGCATAAACTTGGCAAGGCCCGTTTAAATGCCGCCGGCCTACTCGGGCCCCTGCCAACCACGCGTAATAACATTGTCCCTTTTTATAATAAAATTGGTGTTTTTGTATCAAACGTTTTAGCCAAATAGGTCGCTTAATGTTGCTTTTTGCCACGTTTTGTAACATTGAGCGGTGTATCGCTTTCCGCTGAATACATTAAAGATTGTTTCGACTTATTCCCTTGTGTAGCTTATGGAATTTTATAAAAAAGAAATACTTAACAACAGTTCGCATGTCCTGTGGACCTCTATCTATCCTAGATGAATTATCAATCTTTATATAAATCTTTGCTAAATAATTTAAAACTTTTATATGTAATGTTTTTTTCAAGACAGTTTTAGTGAATGATATTGTGTATTGTGTTGACATAACAATTTATTGTGATAATAGAGTTATTCTTAACAAAATAAACATTATTTTAAGCATTATTTGAAGGTAGCAAGTATTATACAAAAGAGAAAATATTTATAGTACCTCCTAACACATGTGCTAATAGAATATAATGTATGTATGTATATGCGCAAGATTGTAAATAAAATTATAGATGTAGGTATGTTATTAAAAGTCGTCGTGTGACCGGATTCATTGTCCTGAAGCGCACATAAACTTGGCAAGGGCATGTCTTGGCCAGACGGCGCCCGCCCGACACACTTGGGTCTCTTGCCAACTACCCTCAATAACATTTCCTTTTTGTTACTAAAACTATTTGTACGATATTACAATACTTATCGACCGAAATCCCACAAGAGACTAGTGAAAGTCATTCGGCGTTGGATGTCAAGTTTATAAAGCGAGTTTTTCAACCGTTTAAGTGTTCCAGTGTTGCATCCGGGTCTTATATCCCCAAAAAGCTTAAGACCCTAACTAAAAACGCTAGTCAAATGCGGGCTTGTCTCTCACATCTTAGCGAATATTATGGGGAATGTCAATTACTACAGAAAATTTCCTCTCGATATTTATTTGCACCTTTAACGAGATTGATTTTTAATGATAAAATGCTCGTGATTTTTGTAAAGTTCAAGATACCAGGATTTGAACCTAAAACCACCGCAATATGGAACTAAAGTAACAATGCTTCAGCGGCATTTTAGGTATCTATACCTATGTTTTACGAGTACACTAACGTATTTGATGATCTATAAAGCATTAATGACTTAAAAACCAACGTAGGATTTGGGATATCGTTAACAGATAGTATCACAACTTGTTTGTATACTTTGATAGTTTCTTTGTTGTAACAATACCGTATATACTGTTCGTATATAGTATTCGTATGTACTGAAGATAAATCATAGGTAAAAACAAGTCGTAGAAAAATAGGAGTGGCATTCAATTCATTTTATATTGTTATTGACTCAGTCAAGTGGAAGATATTTATATTTGTGTCTCCAAAATGTGTGTGTAACGCAACTTGGCGTAGGAAAAATAAGTAAAATGACATCGGTACTGGTAGTTTTAGTACAAGCGTGGGAAGGATTGATGTCGTGGGGCGTCGTCGGGTCTCCGAGTCGGCGGAAAGATTGAGAAGGTCATGCCACGTAACTAATTCTTAGGTCTGGTTCACAACATCGTTGTTGCAGCATACTTTGATGGGAAAAGTACCACATGACATAGCAGATACAGAAAATAATCAGTAGAAATTATTTAAGACAGAACGTTTGCCGAGTTTTTTTTTTCATTATATGGAAGTAGAAGACGACGCAGTCCACCTTATGGTAACTAGCTATTGCCGCTCATGGACATTTTTAATCGACCCCAGATAAGATTAGATTCCTATCTCAGGTCGACCACAGATGCGCCTCTACCTCTGAAGACTAAGTTGGAATGCCTCGAAAAATTATGTCTCCCTTACCACACCATTCAAACCAGAACACAGCAGCACTTAACACTGCTGTTATAAGGAAGAAATTGGTGTGTCAGTTGGTGTATTTAGGCAGGCGCTATTGCTACGTGTGTGCGTAGCGGAAAGTAATGTCTGTATCGTGTCTCCGCTTCCCACCGACACGACACTCCATCCTGTAGGAAAATAGAAAGTTCAATACACAGATTGAAAGCCAAATGGAACGTCGCCCGCCGTGACGCTTGTGGGTAAATTGAAACGGTCTAACTGCATATTGCTGCACATACGAGTATGTAGTGACGTCGATACATTTGCAGTCTGTACTTTGTATTATATAAATTCTTGTTCTTCTGTAAATACGTGTTAATTTTAGTTTATTATTAAGTAATAGTAATTATAATTTGAATAATATTTCTTAAATTTGTACGCCGTTAAACCCTAAATTTTGATTGAATTAATAATTGTTTACAATCTTTAAAGGCGTATTTGTGCACATATGTAAGTGTCTGTCTTCGTCTGTAATACTACACAAAAAGTTAAATACTAGTTTTTAGATTTCTTGCTATCAAATCCGAATTTCGAACTTTCAACTTCTATTTGAACCCTTAGGAATACAAAAATATACGCTACCAAATTTTCATGTTTCTAGCTGCACTACTTCAGGATTTGCGATGATGAAACATTCAATCGGGACCATATTTTTCTACAAATAGATGAAAGTATTGTGTACTAAAGGACAATTTTTCCACTGCACCGAGTTTCCCAAAACCAGGCAACAACTACACCACCTGCAGTAGGGTGAAGTTTTACGAAAACAATTTCCCAATATAAAGGCTTATTGCGATAGGGTTGACACAAATTGGCGTAGCTAGGGCTACGTAACATGGGGCATATTTGTTTTAATGCCGTACAAAACGACATTTAGAGGTTGCTTATGGATGTCCGTAGCTGGCAGCGGCCATTCGTGATTGCTACTTGATCGTTTGCTTCTGTATTAAGATAAAAAAAGTCGTATAAAATTTAAGTAATTCACAATTTTATGAGTAAACTTGTAGTGAAGTTTTAATACTAATCTAGTCAAATGGCAGGTGAATACGAGCAGAAAAACATCAAAGCCGCATTGAACGACAGTTGTTTCGCAAAATAAAATAATAGACATCAGAACAGTCATCAATTCGATAGCTCCTTTGAAGGAGTTTCTTTTGAATCCTCAAAGAGCCCGTATATAAATAAAAATACCGTAGATTATATCCGCTTCCACATGAAATGATTATAAGTGAGATATTAGATGATAACGTGTTCATTAGAGCGGCTAATACGGTTCGCCCTTTGATGTCTACTTCGGGCTTAATTCAGTTCTTTTTCTCATTTTTATTCAGGATCGTTAAGATAAGACTAAATCTTTATTATGTACCATATATCTTATTATACCATTAATTAATGATCAAAGCATGGAATTTACAAAGGATCAAACAACTCTGAGGTGTTTTGTGTTGTTATGAATATATTAACGACGTATTTAAAATATTTCATTCATAAAAATACATAATTATGCTGCAGAGGAATAAAAAGAATGGTCGACATAATTATGTACTTATTAACTAATTATGTATCACTATGGATGTCTTCACGGAATAGAGCGTCTATAAAGTTTCTGTGCCCGCCCGAATATTTTTAAAATTTTTTTTTATTGTTTTGGCCGTTGGCTGTGTATTGCCAGTCCTGAGACAGTGTTATCATGTTTTTTAAAAACCACATGGCGTAGTGCATAGGCAATACCTACGTCGGAAGGAAACCTTTTCCAGCGCTTGCACGTTCGCGGCAAAAAAAAAATACAAAAAAATTTTGTGTTGTTCAACTGTTCTCTTCCACAGAGTTTTCACTGAGCGGGCCGCAATGTATTAGATGTTTCGAAATTTAAATGACAATAAATTAAACTTTAATTACTGGACAAGCCTGTGTTAAATCAACACATACATAATTATGTAATTCTTTCTAACATCGTAGTTATAAAACCATTGTCCGGTTACAGCATAAACGAATGCAATCTCAAGTCGAGTGTTCGACAAAGGTACTCTTCGCTCTATTGTGCTGCCGTCGATCAAAGGCACGCTTTACACATAGCATTGTGTCGGCAATAATAGCCTCTGCGGTTGGAACAATTGTCAAAGCACTGAACTGTTACTATGCTCCATAATCCACAAGTAAGCGGACCGGACGGGTCTGCTCAAGGACAATGCTCCTTTTGTATTGTCACGGGCAATTAGAACAGGACAATATTAATATTATATGTTGGTAATATAGCCTGTTAGTCTAGTGGGTTCATATCCTGGTGCACGCTTCGGACCTGTTACATCCGTGTTATAACTTAATCACTAGTTTTAGTTGTAATAGAAAACATCTTTAGAGTATGCTATAAAATATACGTATCTTAAGTGTGTAAAGTGTAAAGTCTGCCAATCTGCACATGGCTTGCATGGTGGATCAGCTCAGCTGTACAGCTTATGTGGCTTCACACAGCCCTTCAAGTTATTGTTAATAATTTGTGTGGGCTATTATTTGTTAGATGCTTATTGTCAATATGTAAAAGCTATATATATAGAAGCTATACTTGTGACATAAATTCCATAACTAGCAAAGATGTTTGCTCAATATCAATGTATCAAATGACCATGTATCTTCATAGCTCTTCGTCCGTTCTATCATCCCTATAAAAGTCTAATGTAGAATAGTGATAAGCATATCTTTAAATAACCTTTCATTCGGGTATGTGACGGCTGTTATAAAAATCATGGTTTAACTAGTCAATCATAGCTACGACAAATTATTCACTATAGTTTTGTGTGGGTTGATTCGTAGATTAGTTGTGAATAATCATGAGTCATGAGTGTCACGACCCTTGAGTGCGTAATGATGATGGATAGGATTGTTCAAAAATTGATGTTTTTTCTGGCTATTGTTATTTGTAATATCCTTTTGATTCATTATAACGGTAACGTGATTTTTGTTCTGTAATTGCTCGAGGGGCGGGCTTTAGTAGATATGAAGGCTGTTAGCGAAGGTTCCCTATCATTTACTAACAGCCTTCATACCGAAATTCGTTTAGGACCAGATCCCAAAAATTAAGATGAGAAAAGAAAAATTAATGCTCATTGTCTTAAACGGTCCTATTTTATTGTAGTCTTTATTGTGTTAGTTGATGTTAAGATGCTTTTTAACTTTTCTTTTCGATTCTGGTCTCCTCTCAAGGCTTACTGACGCAATGCTGTGCTCGTGCGTACGAGAACAAATTGTGTACTCGATATTAGTAATTAAAGCCAGTTTAATAGCTTCTTAAATAGATTGTATTTTAAATCGACTACGACTTCTTGAATAGAATAGGAATATATACTCGTTTTCAGCGTTCGAAAGGATAGATAAAAGTATAAAGTATTAATAAAACATAATGAAACAAATTCACATAAATAAAATAATTAAATAGTTAATTACAAAGTGCACTTTAAGACCAACCATTGCGGAGGCTACAACCTTGGTCCTTTTCGGTGCGAAACAGGTGTTGGGAATTGGTGTGTAGTTTAGTGTGGCGCGCCTAATACTTTGGGAAACGCTGGATTAGATAGATGTATGACATGTACTAATACAGTATGCACCCTCTAAAAGGTTGGACACAGATGCGTGATCCCTTTACGTTTGCGTGATAACGGTACAAGATGTTTCTGCAACTTGGTTGTTAATGATTTAAAGTTGATATTTTTTACGTAACATTAATTCAATGGCTATAATAAATGACTCAAGTTAGCCGTGAACAGTATCGTCTTTGATAATAAACTCGGCTTAATTCTGCTGAGCGCAGCCGGCCGGGAAAATAGAGTAAAATACTTCATCAAATTAATAAGCAATCGTGTTATAAAGCGACACGCAAACGACCGCCATTTTGTTTTTGTCATTTTGTTAGATATTATATATTACTTACAACTGCGTTAATAGTTTGCGATTATTACGTTAAACATAATAAATTTAACCTTTAATCGATTGTTCTATCGTGCTTTTTGATTTTGGATGTTATACAGAATATGAAAAATTATTGCGTTTCCTATTGTGCTCATTTATTCCAGTGACAGTTTTTGGATATAATATTTTATCAAAGTTGATTCTTATAAATACAAGATATATGCAGTGTATGTAGAACTGTAAACTTAACGTCTTGTTAGAATTAGTTTACGTATGTCTTAAGTACTTTGTTTTGTAAGAAATTACGTATCTATAGGTGACCTAAGATGGGTTGACAAGATTACGAATTTAAAGACTCAAATTACGACAGCAATTTATTATCCAAGTTGCTGAGGCTCGGCAGGCGTCGGGTGTTACCCTCGTTAATAACTAGGCCCGTACTAATATTAATTATCTTTTCCGTGATAAATAATACAATATCTCACACTTGGTTCGAAACCCTGACCGTTTAACAAGACTTAGTCGTTTCGATTCTGATCCAGTACAAATATTCGAGTGTGTCTAGGTGTAATAAAAATATTATGTATAAGTATTGTACAGTGTGTGTTTATTAAATGTACGTGTACATTTCGTTGCCTGCTTTGGAATCGGGCAGCTGTGTTTGCAATTGTACCAAATATAATTAAATTATTTCTAGCGTAATAACTTAGTATACAGCCCGATTAACTGTTTAGCGTGTTACTTAAACATTAATCGCTAACACGTTAACCACGTAATATAGTCTATTAATAGTTCAATGGGGTGTACTTTTCTAATTGTGAGTAATTGCGTCAGTACCGTGTCCTTAACTTTGAACGTGTGTTTAAATAGCCAATTTTTATACGAGTACAACATAGTAATAATAACCTTAATGATAGTTTAAACATTGTTAGGACGAAACCTGTATCTTACTTGACGTGAAGAGACTGCAAATGTGTAGGCAGTCATAAGCGGTCATCGCTGCCTACGACTTGCAATTAGTGTCTAATAGGACTGTAGGAATAGGACTGTTAGTGAGAATTACTTTAGTTAGGAACATGGTTTCATAAGATTATGAAGTGATTAGTTTTTATTGTTAATAGGATTGCTGGAATAGGACTGTTTGTAACATTTGTCAAAAATGTAAGTTAGTATGACTGCAGTTAGTTTTAGTTAGTTTTACCTGCATCAATCCGAAATAGATCCGGAATAAGGGTTTTGAAGTACGTGTTATGAATCCGAAAGTAGCCAGAGACTCATGCCTAACAAAGGAACCCAAAAGCTGTTGTAGCCAGTCATTGAAATCGAGTAGGAAATGTTGTTTCCATTTAAGATTCTTTACAAATTTTTCGAAACAATAAGATTGTTATAAGAACAAACAGTATTTTCCGTTGGCCGATGCTGCGCTGGACCTCTGCGCGCGACAGCTAGAGGTCGCGGTTTGATTATGTGATGGAGAATAAGTTCCAATTCTCCATCCTCATTTCTTGATATTCGTATCTCGCAGATGCTGATAAATCTTTGGAAAATACATTTTCAATTTGAAACTCAAATAGTCACATAACATTTCATTATTTTCATGTATCTGAATGTTAGATGGGCTTAAATTGTGCGATACGATAAATATGTTCGTTGCACATTAGATAATTTGTAACATGTGGCACGTCTGCTCTGCTCCAGCAATGGTAGAGCAATGACTCATTATTCGAATATTCTAGAGTAATAACCGAATACCCTCCAATCATTCTAAATTTCCTTGTTACTATTTCAAAATTGAATGACACATGTGTAACTGATACTTGTCATAGTTTGCAAGTAAAATATTGTTGACCAATGAAACAAAATGTTATAATGAAATTGGTTTAATTGTTTTTCTGTGAACTTTTTCATGCATTAGTGTTTTGTACGTTATTGATAATAGAAAATAATTTTAAAGCCTTTTAAAATATGAGCGTCATGTTTTCAAAAGACGTATAGTTTTAGTAATAATTCAGGTAAACCGCTACGTGGCCCGTAACTTGCCGTCGATGTAGTATTTTTGTCACGCGATCTTTTGTTACACGCCAAATGTACCGAGCGAACGTGCTTGATATGCTCCGAAAAATATTTTACTTTGTTATATCGATAGTTCCGTGAATATATTTTTGAGCCGTACTACATTTATATACTGTAGCAAGAAAATCCATAACTCCCTTACAGTTGAAGATGTTTTTCGTGATTGTCAAAATTTTCTCTCTCGTTCTCATTTATTACTATTCAATTTAATTGCTCCGAAAATATTTTTCGTTCGTACTGTATTTACGATGATAGCAAAAAAACATTAGCAACTACAAATTAAAAAGTAATTTTCGCGCTATAAATATTTTTTAAAATATCCATCATTCTTTTACTCATAATGTTAACATTATTGCGTGTTTATGCGAATGATATATTAGGTCTATTCATATTATAATACTGAGTATTATTACAGTACAACCTTAATCGGAGCACGGTCAAAACTCTGTATAGTACAAATATAATATGTAATACAAAGTTAGCAATGGCGTCAATAGTTTTGACTGGAATCTTAGTCCGCGGTTCGCATGCCTTGTGGTTCTGATATTTCAATATTTTCATCGATATTCAATTATCTTTTAGACGCATGAAAATGTATATTCGAATCGCCTAATCAAAATATTTTTTTTAGAAAACGGCATTTATGTATTTTTTTAAAATAAGGAACACACTGCTTAACAAAGCAAACCTCGCATTTTGATATGAATAGATACACGTTTATTCTAAATATATTTTTCGCGGGCGGGAATCTTTATACGACATTGTTTTCTGTACCATTGCCTTCAATGGTGTGATACATCGTAAAAAGGCGAGGTGTAGGTTAAAAAAGTTCTACTTATTTTATGCAAGCTATTGTCATGAATCATTATCATTATTATACATATATATATATAAGCCCTAAAAGAGCGGAAGAATCACTGGCAGTGGGTTTTTATTTTATTTAAAGTATTACGAGTAGTTTACTGGAAAAATTTCTACATAGCTATTGATTCTTTTTATGGGGATCTTGTCAATCAGACTTAATAGTGGGAATAACTCGTTAAGACAGGTTTAGTGGATGATTAATTATGACACACTGAAAAGGTAAAATTGAGGGTAAAAAAGGGCATATGTATCGGTATGATACTAATTTGTTTTAGATTTCCTATAAATATGAATTTATTAAGTTTCGAGACCGGTAGCACTTTTATTTTTAGTTTCCATAATTTTCTGCTAAAAAATTACTGTTTGAAGGCTGTGACGTGCTCGCATTGTATTAAATATAGCGGGGCAGTAGGGTTACCATTTGTCAGTTTTTGGATCGGACAGTCCGAATTGATAATTGCTAACAAGTCTATCATTTCCAAAAAAAATCTAGACAGTAGTAATCGTCTCTCAATAGATACAGCGAAAGAAGTCATGTTTTGTTTTTAAACGACTTCAAAACAGGTTCTATTTTTTACCGGTATCTGCATTTGATGTATGTTCACTGATTTTTAAATTCGCATTAATGTATCTAGATTTGCAAAGTGACTTTTTAGAAATCCTAAATAAAAAATGCTGAAACTAAATAGTTAAAAGACCGATGTAGAGGATTCATATTTACTAATATTTTTCAACAAACGCCACAAATAAAACAATGTATTCATTAGAACTTGATTTGATTTTCTTGGTGATAATAAACGTTTTGTTAACACTGTGTCCGGTTTTTTTTCTCAATATTTTTACCAACCCTACTTGTAAGTTACGTAAGCGTTGAAACATGCAACAATCTTTTTTAGTTTTGACGAGAGGTGAAATTGCATAATTATTTGCACACTTCCACACGTACCTCCCCTTGAAAAAACGCCATGACCGACTTTTGATGCGAGTTTTTTTAATGTAACTAGAACAGGTAACGAGTAGATAGCGGCTGTAACTAACCACTGCCGCCTATGGACATCTGCTATCCACATGGAATAGTACATACTATACCCATGGGGCATCTAGTATCGATTAATTCAGGTAGTATTGAGATGCAATTTCAAAACAAAAGACTGTCGCCCCAAGATGTTATCCTATACTAATTTTGTCTTAAATTAATATTATATTTATTAAAGGAAATATCTTGTAATGCTCGAATTCAAAACAAAATTGAAGCTGATTATATATTTACTGTTTTTGAATGATGGCTTCAGTGAGGAACAATCGCTTTTATTAATAGCGTCACTTCGTCTTTCTGGTAGTATAATAAGTTATATTGACTGTGTTTTGCTTATTAACCGTATTATGGAGGGTAAATAAATTAAATCTAAGAAAGTGGGTCACAGGGACGCTGTATTAAGGGTCGATGATTGGGGTTAAACGCCTTTTAACTCACATGAGGTTGCTCCCGTTTGATCGGAATACTTAAGAATTTTCTACTAGCTACACAGTTTTTTGTTTAGAGAGAGAGAGAGAGAGAGAGAAAGAGTGAGGGAGAAGGTAGTATTATGTTATATATAAAGAAACAAATTTTATCTTATTCATATTTATTATTATGCCTATATAATATACTCGATATTTCCTGGGCTTCTTCAATATGGGATTATGCGGGATTTTAAACTTGTAAATCCGTGCCGGTGGTTGCTCAAGGATGTTCCGGCATCTCCGTAATACATTGACGGTCCCGTTTCCGTATTCCCGTTCGGCAGTATTCCTCGGCTATGGCAATATGGCTTCCTAGTCCCTGGAGAAATGTATAAAGTTGACGATAAATGGTCGTAGAACTTTTCGAGATAGAGCTTCAGTCTACGGTTGCTTTTCAGGCATGTTTTTGGTTATAACACTAGGTTATGGTCTTTCACGAGGCGTGTATCTCTGAATGTTTACCGCCTTGCCATGATCAACACAGCTCTTCTACCGTTCATAATCCCTACCGAGTTTATCAAGATCATAATTAGCGCATTATAGAACCTTAAAGTACTCTAAAACAATTATTTTATCACTTCCGATAATTTGATTAGTATTTCTCGTTTTAATCAATAACTACTGCTTTTGACGTGAATGGCTAGTGATTCCGTGTTTCGTTAAGAACGAAGTCGGAACCATTCTTTATCTTGAAGGGTTCTCGCTCTCGAGTTCTTCAAGAAATCGTCTGAGTAATTAAATTACGAAAACTCACGATTTTCTCTGAAACCAAAAGCTAATTATCTTCAATATTTCTTTAATATCAAAAATACACTTCAACGAAGTGTTACTCTATTTTTTTATGTCATACTAACTGTTTCCCGCGGTTTCTAATATCTATATAGATGTTTTCTTTTACTAAGACAAAATGAATTGTATATTTTGACAAAACAAATGAAAGAGATATTCTACTAAATTTTATGATACCTATAAGAAATTTCATTAAAGATATGACTGCTCTCAGAAAGGTCGTTTAGTATACAGATACAATACAATCACACAAAAATTGAAGCAGACAAATCTACATATCTATTAATAAAAGTTAACACAACTCGTGTGTTAATCGTTATTTCTACCAACGTCCTGTGCGGTGAACAATTGCAATATTCCTCGGTACCAGCCGGTCCTTTCCTGTCCAATCACGTGACGCAAATGCTTTGACTCTTCCAGACGCTGAGGGCACGGGCGGCGCGGACCTGCAGCGCAAGCTCGACCTGCTAAACGGCACCCTCGACGCGGAGCGGGCGGAACAGGCGCGCCGGCAGTTACAATACGTCGCTCATTGTAAGTAGCGCACGAGTACACGTATATTGCCAGTACATTTACCGTGGGAATTGTGGGATAAGTAGTATAACCTCCTCTGTCATCAAAAGTTCCATTAAAATCGGTTCAGCCGTTCCACATATTGGCTCGGACAGAAAGATAGACAGTAAATATAAACTGTTTGTCTTAGTACCGTGAAAATAACTATAAACACTTGAGAAATGGTTACAATATTTTGAAATTACAAGTGTTTTGACGTACAACGATCAGTCTCTAACATGTAGGTATACTCTATTTGTAGTGATACTAATGTAATTCTAGTTGTGAAGGTAATATTCTCAGTTAGGTAGTATTACCAACATGACTTGACGAGTAATGCTCAAATAAGCAATCGTTTGCTTGCGTTACGTTTTGACCAACGTTACGATACAAACAGAGTACCTACAATTCTAAATTTGAATCGCGTAAAAAGGCAATGATGCCATTATTGAAATAGAACTTTTTCTACCGCGAGTTCAACCGTAACTTAGTTCAGGCGTAGCTGTGTGCAAAGTTTGTGCTCACTGAAACGTAATATAAACTTTTGTGTGAACAATACGAATGCTGTTTCACACAGAACAAGCTCGGTTTTACTGTTTACAGACTCTTTATTGAATTGTTTGAAAAATGTACCTTTAAACTAAATGTAAATATTTTAATGCCATCGACATTTGAAGGTAAGCTTTATAAACTGCAATGCACATATATGTATTATTAAGTATAAAATGGGTAATAAAGCAGTGAAAAAATGACGGTGACTACTACGAGAATCAAGCAAGGTCCCTAACTGGGTAGGCGGAAAGCATTGCGGCATACTCGTACATCCATCAACATTTGCATTGTGTATCTGTTTTGTCAAAAT
>DWQT01003393.1:0-12557 GCA_018244895.1 Myscelus amystis hages | reverse complement strand
ATCCCTCCAAAAGCTTAACAATAGTCATCAATTATTCACTTGTGAAATTGCATTATTCGTGATCATTTTCTTAACGATTACGCGAAATATTAAGGAAATAATATCAATATTTTATCTGGCCTCGTCGCCTGCCATTACGCTCAACTATACGCGTTACACGATTATGCAAGACCACAAGAGCGGCCACTATCGCACCGTTTATTGCTACATTTATGTGCCCTCCACAAAACTACGACGGAGCCTCCATTGTTCTAGAGACACTGTGCAAATATATATCACTTTACCACGTTACGCCTTTGAGTTTACAATATAACCCTCTCGCAGATATTGTCCGTAATGAATCATGTTTACCTATGTATGTACGCCGGTTTCTCTTACGACCATCGTGCAACCAATTCTCTGAGTACAATTTGTAATATAAAATATTCATACTTTAGTATGACTTTCCAAAGAAAAACGTCCAATAGACGAATAATACAGTGGGCAATTGTCTTAATTTCACCGAACACGTCAACATAGCACTATCCACAATAAAAGAAATAAATAACTTTTTGCAAGAACACAAAAATAAACGTTCTCAATCATGACAATCTCATACTTCTGTTCCAATTTTACATGCTGAGATAGAAGAATGTTCATAAAATATGAGATATCTTGGGATGATCTTTATATGACGAGACAACAAGATCTTGTGAGAAAACTACAATAACGCGCCTGAATTTTTATTCACATATAAATACATTTATGCACACAAACAAAATGGCGTATTTGAAATTGATCAAATGTTTCTATATTTGTATAAATTGAACGCTTTCAAATTTGTCCGCCAAATTCTTTTATCCCTCCTCGCCTACACACGTACAGAGTATAGAAATCAACAAAAAGTAATTACATTATAATGGATGGAATGTCACCATCGTCGGACGAAAATCTTGCCAATTCGAAAGCAAATACGATTAGCAATCCACTTACTATAATGAAAGCCACAATCGATGTTAATACTGACAGTTAAAGTGATCAAAGCAGGAAATCCAAAACAATTTCATTTGAGTTCTTCAATTTTATTTAATCCCAGGAAAGTCGCCACGACCTGCGGGGCTCAAGTAATTTCCTAGAGGGGTGAGAGGGTGACGGGAGGCGGTTGAAAAACGAGAATTACACCATTCGCTAATTACAGCAATCAGTTTAATGTAGTCGACAAGACCGAATTGAATGGGATCCGGCCAATGCCCGCCTTATAAACAGCCAACGTTCTTTTTAATCAACTACGAGTAGCATTTTCATACTATCATCCATTTTGTTACCTTATTTTGCTTATGAAAAATTTAATAAATAGAATTTTAATTTGTTAAAGCAGTAATATTTTTACAAGTACGCTGACTCTTGACGAGCAGATGCAAGAGTTTTTTTTACGATTTCGTGAAACTTTGCTGTCTATGTCAATGAACATGAAGTAGAGTTTACTTTATATACTTACAGCAGCACAGCAGATAATATGACACAGCTTACCTTACCTGATAGTAGCACATGTAGATTTTTCTACTACAATTAATAACAAGGGTAACATTTATTGACCTACATTGATACCGATTATCAAATTAATGTATTCGCGGATTATGATAAAATAACTTAATTCAATTTGGTAATACGGTTTTCGGATAAGTACGGCTGATCCTGATACAATTAACTACCTATTTGATAACGATTGTCTAAATCATGCCTACGTAGTTTGGTAAGAAATCGAAATATCTTACGTACTTGTTATAACAAAATCACACTCGATTTAGTAGAACGCCAGCTGTAACACGTGTTCCCTTTATTTAACGTTATCGAGTCGCACCTGCGCATAAAATTGAGCTAGCAAGCTATTCACCAGAATGATAAAATGCTGTAAAACCGCATCTTTAAGTATCGCTGGGACAAGCAGCACTGCTGCATCAATTTTAGTTGTAAACTAGCTACATCTGCTGTCGAAACAGGGTAGTACACAAAACTAATAGTATAGATACTCAATTTAATTTGGCAATGCATCTGAAACTCATATAAATCTGGAGTCTGATCCATTCGATATATTTAATACATTTTCAATTATCTTAAGACTTCTTCACAAGTGACCACGTAATCCCAAATTAGGCAGAGCTCTACTATGACAGCAGGCAGCAGCTAAAATACGCATATTTATTTTCACGTCAGTATATAGGTACTTACATATTGATTATCTTAAACCCAGACTCGGAACAAATATTCATGATTACATCGAAATCGACATCGCATCCACAGCCTCCGGATCATCGGTCAGGTTCACCAACCACTAACGATTGATAAGTGTAAACCAACGTGGCTGCAATTCGATCTAATTGTAACGTCGGTAATTGCCACTGCTGTTGTTTTTCGAAAGACGTAAATTGTATATTCTACAGTCGCAGTCTCTGCTGTGTTCTACATGTTTTATTTACAGCCAATAGGGTCTAGCGTGGGTGCTTTTTTCTATTGCTCGTTTGGCAGGTTACAAATTTACTAGTCCTGTTCTATTTCACTTTGTCGACTGGGACTGTGTCTGCGATTTATGTTTTGGAGCTGCGTGCGGTGTGTAAATCAATCCGTTAGGATTTTCTTAATCGCTTACGACTCTCTAATATTCGTTTTAATTATACAAATACTCGATTTGGGTGGAAATCGAAGCCGTAACCTCAGTTTCGACTCAGGTTTAAGCACAGGATCACTAACTACTAGAGCAACAAAACAGTCATAATTATTATTTCCATTCGGTCTATTTACAACAACTTTATTCTGATTTTGATATCATGAAATCTTCAATACTGTTTTTTACACCCATGCTAAAGATTTTAACAACTAGTAAACATATTCAGAATTTTAAAGCAACGAAGTGCATTCAACTATTCGGGCTTTTATAGGAAGCAAAAGGAATCATTTATAACCGATACGAAGTCGAGGTTGAATCATTTACTTCACTATGCCTGTATTAAATAAAATCGAGACTTGAATCGGCAGTGACAGTTACCCTACCTTCTTTCATTCGACGGCGCCGCACGCAACCTCGGTATCCACTATTTATTTCACTTTATGTGTCAGCGAGGTGCGATTCACCAGAATTTACACCAACCCTTTCAAACGATTTAATTCTCGCCCACACGCTTACCTTTACTTCTTGCGCTAAAAGTGAATTCTATTTACAAATTGAACATCTTTTACGAGATAACAATGCCTTTTAAACGCTAATGTGTTTGAAAAAATGTATTACCTTAATGGAAATTTTAATCCCTTTCATGAATTTATAAAATCCCGTCCAATAAAAATAAGTACCCGACCACAAGCGTGCAAACAATGTGTCGTACTGGAAATGAAATGACAGTGCGCTTTTTTTCCACAATACTTTTGCCCGAGGCTGAATGCGACCCCTGAAGGGGCACCGTTTGAGTATAAATGAGAGGCTGAACAATAAAATGCGGATTTTTAAGGCTGTACGGTAACAAATTGCGAGTTGCTACGTCCGCGACTCCGCCAAGAGATGAGCTCTAGCCCGTACCATGGGACGCGATTTTTCTCGCAGTAACATTATGTTCAAGCTTTGTTCAAGATGACGTGCTCGTTTAAATAAAGGACTAGCGTAGATGTCCTCGGGCTCTAAATACGTACACGATGGCACTATTGTGCACCGTTTGTTTTTAAGTCAACATTTGTTTAAAGGAACAGATGTATATATAATTTATCTATAATGTTGATTTCAAGTAGGTTATCTATCCACAGAACACTGTCGAAATACATTATGCTATACCATATAGAAATTTAAAATCTACCAATAGAATCTATGGTGTGCTCCCACTAAATGCTACTGTTTTCATTTTCTAATTTTATATCTTAGGAGTAAGGTAAATTGTCGGCTATTTTTCACAAAATCAATGCCGTGCAATACAGCTTCAGAAAAAGATACGGTAGTTGATTATAAAAATAAAGCAAAATTGTGAATAAAAGTGTAAAATTGATCACATTTCCCAGCCGCAACAATGGTAATAGCTGGCACGGCTCATCCCGCGAAGATTTGTTGGTGAGATTTAATTTGAGATACGGTCACGACCACACTCCGCCATCGCCAACTTTTTACGGTCTAGGCATCCCCTCATAGGTCAATGTTCATCTACGTAAGTATACAATTTATAGCTGTCATAAACGGCAGCATCGCATCGATGTTCTTCATTCAGTCTTGAAAATATTTGCCGTTCAGAATTTGTGTTGCACCTAGTTTTGTTCATACAATATTCTTATGACATAGTTGTAGTATAATAATATACTATGTATTGTATTGTATATTTATCTCAGGTCCTTCAATCTAGAATTACTTCCACGGCACAATTAGTGGTTTTAAATTGATTCGTTCCCAAGTATCCCTACGACAGAACGATACATAACCATTACCTATACGAGCCGTTCAGTCTGTACCAACACTATCATTAGAGTGTTGGAATGTTTGCTTATAGCTCTCCAATCGCGAACTCAGCACTTTACACCGACCGCCCACAAACTGTTTAATTGTACAAAGCTCACTGCCACACTTACATAAGATACGTTACATTCTCACAGCTTTATATGCCGGCAGGTAAGTTTTGTAAGGTAAGGTAAGGTTTGTGTTTGAGTTGTATATAAATATAGCGGCCACCCAAAGTGACACGAAGTCCGATTGTAGCGCTGAATTTAGAAATTATGCAATAACTACAAGCGGGTAGTTTGATCGCGTCGTGCTGGAAAACGGAGCGAGCGGCGCGGCATGTATCATTCATAAGGAAATGTGGCTTCAGGCGTACACCGCGAATATTTCACAGTCGGTTTATCGAGAGAGCACAGGCGTGTTTAAAGCCTCATAGAGTACGGGCACAGGTGGCTCGAATATCCTCGCCAATAGTATGGAGACGTGATCGGAAAACCCAATTGCTATTGGCAACTCGCGACTTCCTCTTCAAATAATGAAATTTGAAATTTATTGTACCAATCGAACTCTTCCCTGTTCCACTGTTCCAATAAATTAGGGATCCCGTGCGCTAAGTAAATTATTACAAACTTGCTGCAAATCTTGGTAAAGGAGCCGTTTGGTTTGGGAAATTCTGAGATCATTTTGACGTTTAAGTAGACTTTGCCCAAGTTAATATACCGTTGTGCAATTTATTTGAAATTTGATGTGATTTGGATTTTACCGTTCCATATATTTGAACATTAGATATAATGTTATAAGTAACACGGAATGTAAATGTTGCTGCCGGATTGATTGTTTCATGTATTTGATAAAAATATCCATGCAACCTTTGTTGTTCCCCGCGGGGCATAATTTTGATGATCTTTAATAGATACCTACACTCATGTGCAATACTTATTTAGCGAACTTAATTTATTTTAAATAAGTATCGAACAATGTTTGATTTATTTATAAAGTAAAAATATTTAATGTTACTGTCATTTTGAAATACAATTATAGCGTTTATTTCAAAACTCCAAGCTAAACATGATTGATCGATACACCATCCGGCACGGGGATAAAAATTACAGTAGACTAATATTTCTAATGGCATCGATACTTTCGCACCGGTGTCGAGCGACGTAAGGCACTATATATCACTTTTCTCCCGATCACTTAAGCTTACCCCTTATAGTTTTACAGCGATAGAGCAATATCTTGTAATGTGGCAACCGCGAGAGGTTTCGCACTTTGAGCGACAATAACTTATTTCTGTGCAAAACTATACATGCATTTACGACTATATACCTATTGAACTGTAATTTGTTTTTGTCTCTCATACTACTCATATTACTGTTACAATTTTGTTATTTAAATAATGAACATGATGAATTTTAGTACATTTAGTAAAGTAGATTTAATTAATTTTATTACTCAATTAGTCTCGAATTAAAAAAACAAAGGAACTGCTTTGTAGATAATTATATAGTAGTAAACGAAATATTTAAAACTATTGTATTCACTTAAGTGTCTTCTAATGCTACATTTTAAAGAACACAAATGCTTATAAATATCATGCTAATATTCCGCATTATAACTTGATGGTGCATTTGAGGAAAATAAACTATACAATACAACTATCAGCACTGCAATACATTCAATCAGCGACGCTGCGGGCAAGGGCTGCTTGGATACTTTTAATGCCACCGCTGAATACTATATTCAGGATCCGTTCCGAGCGCACAGCTCTCCCGCCAGCAATAAACTCCCCGGGAAATATTTTCACATCGTTGTGGAAGTTAAAATGAAAGTAACTACACCCCGTAGAGCAATAGCAGACCCCCACACTGACGACGGATAATACTGAATATTTCGACGAGTAACATAATTTTATTCATGAGCCCGACACGCCCGATTGCATATCAAACGATTCCATAACAGTATTCGCAAGACACGAGAAACGCCAAGTTTCGGAGTTGCGAAATGTAATTAGTATAGTCGGAGACACAATCAACATTCCGGTGAAATGAAATCTCCCGTCCTACTGTACAGACGAAACAATAGCGCAGTCGACGCGAGAGTACTTGGGCTTTAATATGTACGTACATTGGCGTCAAATAAATGAACAGTGAAGGTAAATATTACGTAACTTATCTCTATTTGAACAGGCTCACACACGTGTCTTATAGGTATGTTTGCGACAGCAGTAAAAAACGTGCTCAGTTGATTACGCTTGATGAGTTATTATTACATTAAGATTATAAAGAGCTATTCCAAGTACCAGCTCATACTTTACACTAGCAACATGGGCTGTTCTTTAAATATAACTCTAGGGTTAAGTAATACTACAGGTCTGTGATTTTGGTTCGCTTCTGCCCACAGGCTAAGATTCAGATGCCCTTACATGATTCTAAAATTATACTGCTGGTCATAAAGATGATTATTTCATAAATAAAATTAAGGTATACTGTTCGATTGCCTTCCTTCCACCCTTTTAACCCTATTAAAATAGGGGCTATAAAAATGATAACCATATTTTTTCTCATAATCTTTTAAAAGCCGCTTACGAGGATCATTTCAATACATAAATAACTAAAGGTATAAATAAAGCTAACGTTCAGTTTGGAAGCGAATTTTTATTAAAATAACTTCTCGTGTCGCTGGAATTGAAGAAAAGAATAATAAATTTTGATTACTTTCTCACGTTCGCAATCGTGATTCGATTCCGCAATTTTTCACTGCTTTCCTTGCGAAAATCATGATTAAAATGGAAAATTTTGTTCTAATTCTTCATTTGAATTATATTTCTATAGACTGCCGTGGTTTCTTTTGTTGTATCACAGAAATATATTGGCAGTTACCGTACTTGACTATGATTGGTAAAGTTTTCATAAATATCAAATAAAATTCCTGTCAGAATCATAAAATTGCAGCCCCTTTTACGTAACTTTGTTATACCAAGAAATTAGACAAATTAAACAAGCTGACTCTCTTTCATCATTAATATCCTTTCAACAAGTTCAGTTTCTGTACGTGTTAAAAATCCTCTCTTCCTTTTCAACGTTCAAATTATTATTATGATTCAAGCAATTTAATTTCAGTAAACAACTTTGGTTTCCTCTTTTATAAAAAGTTTTCAAATGAACGTTATGGTGTTTTTGCGTTTAATAACAGTTTTAATGAGCTTTATTAAGTTAATAACATTAGAATTTTCCTATTCTGTGAAATGATAGCCTATTCATTATTATCTAACTTTAAAAGGTCTAATGTAACATAGTCGTTTACTGTCTGTTAAAATGTTTTAACCCGTATCTGCCTCCAAAAACATACAACATTTACGCAAGTAGAGATCTGAATAGATCGCATTGTAATAATTATATATTTTTATAGAAAATAACACCGGCCTACAGGAAACATAAACTAACCTACACACAAAACTGTATATCGCAATCTTGTTTCTGGATTCCAAGCGTGTACAATAAACCAATTTTCCTCTGGCTTTGTTTGCTAGTTACCGAGTAATAAAAAGTAAGTTTGATAGCAGATTAGAAACTACGAGAAAGGAGCGAGTTCGGATGGTTGGTTACGTGACCAAATAACTCCGAGACCGTCTGTACTGAAGCACACTCGGCTCAACGAATTAATCGTCTCTATCACCAAGGAAAGGTTGGCTACACGTACAACTAAACACACATAATGTAGTTAATTTGCTGAGAGAACAAATACTTAGCTATTCCGTAGGTGAACTATTTTTTTATATTCGAATGCTTTATCTTCCCTAATATATGAATAGGTCTAATTTATTCGCTTTATAGTGATTTTTTGTTATCGACAGTAACATACTGGTAAGCTACATACAAGCAATGATACGCATGAACATGAAAATTTCACCCAAACGTTCATAAATTTTACAAGTGTCAATAAAATGTTTTGTTTATCAGTTTTAGCAATCATTGTTTCACAATATAGGAGTCAACGTAAGCGGAGGCTTTTAAATTGCTATAGTTAGTACAAACTTGTCCATGATAAAATTGATTAACTGCCCTCTAGATACCATTTTATCTACTTTATTTCAAAAACAGTTCTCTGCTTTTCGTTTTCATTGCAAAGCAAGCTGCATATTTCGTTTAATTTAAGTGTACTCCTATGGTCCTACATTATTTTAGGTTCCTCAAATTACATTTACATAGATTATCGATTTAGATGAGTAACAATAAAGAGTGGTTTAAAACGAAAAATATCTTATATTGCGTGAACTGAAGTAAACAAAAACATCTTTACATAGTATAAAACAAAGTCGCTTTTTCTTCCTGTCCCTATGCATGAGTAGATCTTTCAAACTACGAAACGCATTTTGATGCGGTTTTTTTAAAGGATAGAGTGATTCGAGAGGAACGTTTGTATGTATAATAACACTCATTGTATAGTAGGGAAATACTGTTATTTGTAAGATGTCTAATGTGATTTTTATGATTGGATAACCGCGCGCAAATCCGGGGACTAAAGCTTGTTTTACAATAAAAAAAATGAATCCAGCGATTCAATATGTTCATTTATAAATAATAACGTCTAATATTTCATATCAATAGTATTTTCATTAGCAACATTTGTTTTATAGTAGTGTAATACTGCAATACAAGACTGAATCTTAGCATTGCTCAGATGACTGCTTTGAGTCCGTTGTTTTATTTTGTTCCATACGCTTGACGGTTTTCACCTCACTACCGTCAAAAGAAATGTAACATTTTCATATACATACGTATGTATACTTGCCGTTAGACGACGGCAAAATAGCTCTTTAAAGCAACTTTAAAATGTAAAATAAAATATTATGTGAGAAAAACTTTTCAATATAACGTTCTTTATGCCTTAAAATTTTTACAATGATGCTGTTTTTATTATATGAATGTCCCTGCGGTTGAGAAGCGGTACGGCAGATTAGTGCCCCGACTAGTTTGCACTAAACAAGTTATTTGCTTAAATAATTATATAGCAAAACAAATGACACACAAAAACACAAAATTGATGTCATTTTAAAATAATACACTTCATACACAATACCCTTCATTTATCACTATATCTAAATCTCATCGTTTTGCTATGGAAAAGTAACAATTGTGAGTAGGCACTTAATTATAAGCAGTGATATTGGCGTCTTCAATTTTTACTTTCATAAAACTTCGACGGCCACACCAGGCCTATATATTCCTTGTGTCGCGTTCGTCCTTGTTATTATAGGGACATGGAAGAGAATGTAAGGGTTGATCTCTACTAGCACCCGACCACGAGCCAAACAAACCCCATTCAAACATTCTTGTACTGGAAACAAAAGGAGTGATCACACTAGAGCTTTGTTTCCACGTTGTCCCTGTCATCTTATTCACTGGTAAGATCTAGGGTCACATACGCAATAGTCTGGACTGGAACTCAATATTGGTATTTGTTTTTCTATTACTACGATTTGTCTGTAGATATTATTTCTATAATATCTCGATTCACATAAGAAGCCACAATACTAGATTCGTGTGTAGTAGAACTTAACTCAAAGTATACCCGGCTTAACTGTTAATTTTATTTGCGTAAAATGTAGTGAACATTTCGTGAGAAACCGTTTTAAATTCGTGAGAAAACGTCTAAACGTTGGAAAAGTTTTTAATTATGAATAAGGAATTTGTGGTGAGATTTCTTCTTACGAAGTTTTTGAATTTCACAAATATGTATATGGAAACTTTGGAACGCCGAAGCGAAATTAATTTTAATTTCTTAACATATCAGTGTTTTTAATATATGTATATATTAGTATACATGTACATCCACTGTATTTTTATATACTAAGTATATTATAATTATATAGATAAATGTTTAACTTGTTATTTCACGTGTTAGAAAAAGTATAAAGAAGAACCTACCGTTCTCATTAGTCGAAATGAAACGGTAGGGTACATGTAACTCCAAGAAAGCTTCTGTAATTATATCATTCATATCAAGTTTCGGGAAATTTCGCCGGTTTCGTTGAATAACCAAGTTTTCAACTCAAACTTTTGGTTCGCTTTACTTTATAATTGTTGGTTATCTCCAGCTTTTTCCAACATTTTTTTAACTCATAACTGCCGTGTGTTGCTTTTAATTTCCTATCGTCTTTAAACCATACATTTACTCTTTATTAATATGCCAAAAGTATAATAATTACACTGAAATACCTTGTTTTTATATTTTCGATGTATTATATGTATATTTGAAATAAGTCTGTAAAGGGTATACTGTACCGTTCTAGGGAGTATTTTAATAATAATTTCAGTATTTATCTGTCAATCAATTGCATGCTTTCGGGGAACATATAATGAACTACTATTTCGCTTTAAACATCTGTTATCTGCAGCTGGCATTTTAATTCATATCTGGATGAGTTCTGGAGACAAAAAGTATTGTCTCCATGTATACAGTCGCGAGCGGGACGCGAGAATTGAGACAAAAATTTTTGTTAGAAACTGCTCTTTTCGCCATCCGCAAGATTAGATTCAAGGGGATAAATCTCCTTCCCCCCACTTGTGTCGCCCATTCTGGGTGAAGGCTTTATTCGGGATTATTTATACAGAACATTTTGCTCGGTGGCTTGACATGCTGAATAACGTCCTTTAATCTCTCTAACGTCACGTGGGGATAGTTGATAGACACGTTCCCTTGAAAGTGACTAGTTTCTTTTAACATAAATAAAAATGACGTGCGATAATATAAAAGTTATGTTGTATCTTTTCACTGCCACAATTTACAATTATATTTTATTAGACATTAGTTTTACTACGTATTTGCCTATTGCGGGCACGGCGGGTAATCCGAAATGAAAATTTCTTAACTGCTTTTATTTTAAATAACTACACAATATAAATTAAGTAGAAAGTAATTCTGCGGTTACATACACATGTCGAAGTTAGGCCGCGTGAGCGCGCGAAAGCCTTGCGATGTATTTATTTATACTGAGGATATCCATTGGGATCGAGGTGAAGCAACTGAGAATCGAGTGGTATACGATTGTTGGCTATATGTATATATATGTATGTACATACAGAGGTGCAATCCATCTGATCACGAGATAAGCGAAAACGAGATTTTTACTATAAATACACCTAACGGTAATTTTAAGTGTAAGTTGACAAAAATTTTGTAAAAAAAATCCGCCGTTTGTTGCGATAGTACATAAAAATGACGACTTGCATACAAAGCTAGTATCAAGCTGTTTCTTAACGCAGCCGTAAGTTAGATTGCAAAAGTTGTCTTGTTTGTGTTGGTCTGCGGTTCCTAGCAACACGTAGGTATTAGTTTACAACACTACACGTAAAAAGTTTATTCGTTTTGTGTAAATGGTACTGTAAAATACATATGTTTAATATTATTTTTATCCTATACCTAACTCAAAAATAATCATTAATTGAATTTACTAATTCTGATGCAAACACGGAAATAACTGTCTGTTTGGGTTTTAGCCAAGTGCTGATTGTCATGAGATAGGATGAAATCTGGGAAAAGACATAAGCTTGTTTTTAATTTAACCTCTATGAGGATGGACTGCAATTGGAAATGTTGTAATATCTATTATGGAAAATGTATACTTTTTGTCCACAGACGATATCGGGAGTGACACTAATCGTGTCTACGTATTTACATAGCGGTTATCTGTGTTGTTTCCTTGCCATTGCTACTCACAATTGTATCACGAGGTAAGTATCGTGTGCTCGTAATGTTAGCTCTTCCATTCATCATGTAGTGTGAAGTTAGATTGGAAAACTTGCAGTGCAGCGCTCCTCCCGCCTCGTCCGCAACACATTAGCGACTAACCCACGAGTATCACAAATTGTTAATTAATTTAACTAATGCATTAAGCATGTTGGTTTACAATTTGTTGAAACGTTGCGGGAAAATTTATTTATCAACATAACGCTCTTGTATAATTTCAACAGCTTTTTGAAGTGATGGTATGCAATGTCCTAATTTATTAAGTACTTAGATAGATACTTTTCAAGGTGGTAGAACCCTCTGGTTCGACTCCGGCGGCACCACCGCCACACCTATTTCTGCCTTATAACAGCAGTGTTAA
>DWQT01003392.1:0-12559 GCA_018244895.1 Myscelus amystis hages | reverse complement strand
CGTTGTCAATATCATTACTCACACACCCACGGGTAATCGACGCAATATATACGCTATACATAATGTAATGTTATTGACGCGTTGTTAATATTTTAGAAAATATAATATTCAGGTAAGGCTGCACTGGGCCAAAGTTTCACGACCTGGCTGGTATCGAGAAGTAACAGTCGTTAAACCTTAACGAAGACGACAAAGATGATTTAAAAAGTTGCAATACAACGGTTTGGCCAGTAACGGGTATCTTCAAAAATTCATAGTGAGGAATGATGGTGGAAAATGCTTCAGGCTTCCCGTGGGTAAGGGAAACCGCCCACAATCTGGAAAGATCGATTTAAATGCCTGTTATAAAAAAACCCATCGTCATTTATTCGTTTTAAAGCTTCAATTAGTTTCTTTTTATGAACGTACACTTTACAGTAAATAAATTTCAAGGCGGTTTAAGCGCTAGCGATTCGTCAAGCTATAAATTTTGATTTATATTATAGTTCAGTTTTTTAATTTATTCATGGTTGAACCTTGGTAAAATTATATACTATACCATTAGTCAATATGCCGACTTCATTATGTAAGTCATGTTAAAGGCCACAGCACTAAATAAAGATAAACAACTAACAATAAATAATTCACACAGAAAATACTAAGGCTCTAACATAGTTGATGGCTGCTATCTTAAAATTACATCCGGTCATAACATAACGTACCCGAAGTGACTTACTTGCGACACACGGCCGGCCAACTTGTCAGATGTTGCGAATGTCAAAGGCGACACACACTTCACTTCCCGTTAGGCGATCTATCTTGTGATACGCTTAAAAACCTACATTGTATTACGTGCAGATATTATCGTGTCGTGGTTACCTGCACTTAGGTTATTTAAGCATTTCGCATAGAGCATTTTTATATTGCTTTCCAGGCTATTTAAAATAAAGCATTACGTAGTTTTGGGTGAAATATATAAACATCTTTCTTCCTACGATACATATGTGACTATGATTCCTATGATATATAGAGGCAGCGAGTGTTTTCGAAATAATGTGTTTTGATTTACGAAGCAATTCAATTCAGCATAAGACATGTTCATGGGTTGTAAGGACCACTTAACATAAAGTAACTTATGGACATAGACAATGTTTCCGCGCTCGCACCAACTACTTATTTACAAGAAGTGTGTTTTCCTCTTAAAAAGGCACCTTCGTATTGCCCATTCTTGTCACAGAACCGACGACTGTCTGGGTTCTAAGTCATCAAGATCTCGTGGCATTTAGCTGTTTGTAAGAACCCAGAGCAGGTAATATTTATGAATGCGATCGTTATCCCAAGTTCCTGAGGAATTCAAATTAGGATCTACATTTTATTGTTCTTTAAGGGTTTGGTCATAATAATAATAATTGGCTTTCCACACACGGCTATCGGATTCCAAATTAGGCAATTAAATGCCTGTGTTATTGTAACTGGACAGCTGATAAACACACATATACATATTATATGACTGCAATCGGCTTAAAATAAAGAAATGCTTAATGATTCAGAAAATTAAGCGAAGTTTTAAAATAATTGATACAGCAACGTATTATATTTTTTAAATTGAATCACAAACATGAAACGATCACTGAAATTATGTTATCTTTTTAATATCCGAAAAGTTAAAATTAAATTTCTTTAAAATGAAACACAGCGTTACGTTATTGAGGCACGTTTCAAATTAATTTTGTAACAACAAAACTGAGATATTCGGGCTTATAGAAACCCGAAGGATTTCATTAGCATATTCTCGGTATGAGAGGTTCGTGTGTGGTCTGGGTTTCCATGACAACAGAGCTATCGTTGCGTGGACGGATGGGCTTAACTGATGACGGAGCTAATTGTTGTGCGAAGGAAAAGTCAACGTTGCAAAATATCCCTGATTTAAGTTGACCTAGTAATAATCAGACTTACATCTTACATGCTACTAATTATTCCCGAATCCCATTTTTCAATACATGCATTATAAATTGGCAATATAAATACTATATTTACATCTAAGGGCAAGTACACACTATTTTCAGCCGTCGTTGTTGTTGTTGTCAGTTCATATTTAAACTTTTAAGTTAGATAACTCACCATACTGTTTTATCTTTTAGAATGAATGTAACTGAAAATATGTTTAGTTACATGTATGTTATATCGTGTATACACGCACACATGTTTATACACACACACACACATACATATATACATAGTTTTAACGTCGAACAAAATTCATGTGTGGTCTCAATTTCCATGGCAACGGAGTAGTCAAAGCATGGTTAGATCGGCTTAACTGATGGCGCCGCTAATTGTTGTGCGAAGGAGCATCCGACGCGGCTAAATGTCACTGATTTCACTCGCTCCTAATGAACAAATACAAATTGAGCTTTGTTTTTTATTACTTGACGCTTGGCCGCGATTCCGCCTCGGCAAGCGTAGAAGTTTTGAAATGGGCGAAGTAAAATCATCAAAATTAATTGCGATAAATGAATTAATGTAATGAAAGTAATTTAATTAATTCGCCTAATTTCTAAATTATAATAGCACAAAATAAATCTGGAATCCTTCCAATGACTTTATTCAGAAAAGATATTAATGTAGCGAATTATTTATCGTGCGCTATGAGCTAACCCATAGGGAACAATACAATTCCATAGTTAAAATCATATATTTTACTCATGAGTATTATTTAAATAGTGCACCATTTTCCTACTCGTTGAGCAAGCAATCTGTTTGTAGAAATTATAGTAAATTGAAACTGTTCACAAAACCGAGTACAACTGCACTAAGCCGGCAGGTTTTATAGGTATTTTGTAGTAGTAACACGGTCCATTTAAGCTACAAGACTTAACCAGATATTAGTGTAACAGATAACATTTTATTGGTAATAGGATTTGTGAAACACAATATTGTATTTGCATCTGCGCTGAGATACTAATGACTTGTTTCGATTTAAGTATCGTTGTGCATCAACTGCTAGTTATTTCTAATGATGATTCTACAAATACACAAACATAATATGTATATAAACAATTTGTTTTTTGGTGTAATGTTTAGGAGATATCTGAATGAACTAAATACGCAATTTCTTCTAGTGTTACGCGGTATTTATTTTTAAGCGACGCAATTAATTGTGAATATTTATCTAATGTTATTACAAGTTACCTACCATGCTTAAAACTGCTAAGAGCCGTTTTTATTAGAATTCGTCAGATGGCCTTTAAAAAAATGTTATTATTATAAGCAAAAAAAGAACTCGTTGCTAGACGATCGTAAATTAGGGCAGCAGTGGTTACAATTACTAAGTGGCTTACAGTTTTACGCGACCTATTTTTGTACAGTTAAATCAGAGCGAGATTTGATTTACATGTCGTTTAATTTAACCATGTTTACTGCCGACCCCAATAGCGGACACGCGAACACGTTACCGTAGGGCGAGTGAAAATTCACGTAGATTTAGTTATAACGTATTTAGGTCAGTATGACTAATTAGTTCAGCGCCACTCAATCTTCGTAAATCGGAAACGAACCTGTAAGCTTTGAAATATATTAATTGAGTTTTTGGTGTGTTATAAAAATGTAATCATTGTTTTATAACTTACCTACTTATGACTCTAAACTTGTATTTAAGATATACACTAAACTACATTTTCTCATTTCTGGCGTGTGAACTATGTGTGATAGTTTGACCGAAATTAATCAAATTAATTAATTAAGATGTTTAGCTAACCCATAACAAATAATTGATTACAAGCAAACTAATTAATCTCATTGTGTAATGTATGTTATCAATTACAATTTGCATAAATATTTGTCAATGTAAGTACATATGTATATTCATGACTGGCAAATTTGGGACAAATTAAGACACATTTCAAAACTAATTATCATACGTTGTCATCGAAATCGTTTAATGTATGTCTTACTTCAGCACCTACTCAAAATACACTGTGCACGCACTATTACTTTGCGTTCTTCAAAAGGACGTTAACAGAGTTCTTCAGTCCATATCCGACGTCCGTTATGATATTATACGAGTAGTTTCCCTTTTGCCAGTCTATGCATTAAAGAAAATCGCCATGTTGTTTAGTTTGAGTACCACTGACCTAGAGCGTAGTTTATTCACGCAAAATACTAGTAGCGTGTGTGAAATATCGGTCGGCTCAGTAACTGTTTCGTGCTTTAAAAAATAAACTTAATAACGTAAAATCGTGTTACGTGAATGTTTAAGTAGAGCAACGCGATTGCGCTGTTAATGGGTAACGAACCTATTGGAACGTTAATAGGTATCTTGTCTATATACGGACAGGTTCGATTTGATATAATAGTTGATTTTACAACGTTTTTGAAGTGTACAGAATGTGATCGAAATTGCAGAAATATCTAAGCTATTTCGAATGTATTGGAACATTTTTTAATAGGTTTGTTATTAATATTTGCGTGAGTGAAGATTTGTTGTTTTCTTTGTGGCTGATAGTTATAGGTAGTTATTATAGTTATTATAGATAGTTATTATAGATAGTTATAGGTACTTTTAGCTTTTTTTAATTGATCATGTTATCTAGTTTGTTTTGGCCTAGTAAAATGTCACTGTTTATTGTAATTCATGTATAATGTGATAGACCGTTTCAACTGCGCGTTAGTGCGCGTTTACATTTGTTCAGTTTTTGTTTTCTCATTAATTGAAGTGTTATGTTCATTGTTAATTTTCTTATCACAAACTTATCAAACATGTAACTAAAAATTCAAGAATGCTTAGGGTATGTGAATGTTTACAAACCAGATATTATTAAAAAAAACGTATGCTTTAAATCAAATTTAGAAGTGTGATGGGTCCACAAATTACGTAGTTCTTTTTTTAAATCTACCTAATAAATTGGTCTACGTCAAAAGACAATCTTGATGTATAATTTTTATTAAGTTCACCTGCCATAAAGCTAATAGAAACAACGGATAAATATTTTTATGAGCATTGTGTAACCTTGTATTATAAATAACCAGTAGACTGGTTTTAATTAAATGTCATAATGTCACCTTGACTGCCCAAGGCTGCGTCCGCTAATTTTCTTATAAAAAATATTGTACTAATCGTTGTACTAATAGTTAATAAGATTAATCGACATTATTTAATGCTTACGATCGAGGACAATAAGAAGGAGTTACATGCACTAAACGTTGCAGTAGTGACTGTTTTAGATTACATGAATTGTCCTTGAATTTAATGCAGAATAACTTTAATATTCATTTACATGAACTCATGATCCGATTAATTTAGATCTACCTCGAAATATATTCCTATTTAACTGTTACTTTATTTATGTGTGTTTACATAATTCTTACCTTCTCATTATTTAATGCTAGATACTAAACATCACAAGTGTTCTTTAAGTTAATACAATCCATCACTTAATTATTAAAAGTGACGTATTCGAATCAGACGTATCAATGAGGAATGCTCGGGATATCGTGAGCCAAAATAAAATATATTTAAAAGCCGACAGGCCCATACAAAAACATTAAGGATTCAGCAATATTCCAACCACAACGGAGATTTACCTGCCGACGCGGTTGTGAACCATAAACTTCTTTATTTTCGTTCTGGCAATTTTGTAAATAATCTTACCTGCGTACGAAATGGGCGGAGAGGGATTAATTCTACTGAAAAGGTTTTTTTTATATATTCCAGAAATTACATCGCCAAAATTAATGTTTACAGCAGTCCAGCCGTAATTAGGACATACCTAAGACGTACCGCGATCCTAATATCACTGATAAATGCATTGCCCTGTCTCAAACATATATACATAAAGGATTGGAATGAACGTGTCAAGTATTTTGATCATCTCAACCTTTATAGCGAAACACTTCGTTACTTATTCGTACCAAAATAGATTTTAATATCAGGTCCAGTATAGTGCAACGATGTACACTAAAAACATTTAAGCCACTTCAGAAAGCAATGTGCTTGGTTGATGGATTAAAATTATATTTGTTGACGTCATCGAAGACATGCTTTATAATGACGTATGAAGAAAAATGTGAACGGGCATTTCATTCGTAAAATACGCATATACGCAGTGAAATTCTTGTTCAACACAATACCGTAACCGATAACCGGTTTCCGTGTCCACGTTTACAATAGCCTTCTGTGACGCCCCGCGAAGTATCATCAATTCAATGGTTACCGTGAAATATTGCTGGTGTTCAGATTGTTAGCATTGCGATTTGTCTGGATTACGTTGTAACGTTGATTTCGGTTATTAAGATAACCAACGATTCAAGTCTTATCTTATTTATTGGTACGAGTTGAATCTATTTATCTGTTACAAACTTATTTCTAGGCTACTTTATTATTAAAAAACAATACGGTACACATTTATGGTATCAAATATTCTTGTTAGTTGAATTTATGTTTACCGTACAAAAACGTCCAGGCATTAGTAAAAAGATATTAAATTTTGTAAAATAAGCATTTCCATTATTCGACGATACTGTGCTTAGCAGTGGAATAATAGTGTGGAAAAAAATAGGTACCTACTGTAAAAATATGGTTAAAAATTACTGAATTGTTTCCTATCTGGTTACTTGCGCTGATTAAGTAAGTGTTTAACAATTTATTAGTTTTATTCGAACCTACACAGATACGGCGACATTTCCCATTTTATCCGAAGATCATTAAGCGTTTGTAAAACTGTTTGTGCAAATGAATTGAATCAGTATTGCTTTAGCTTTTAATTAACATGGAGTGTTATCAGCGGGCCGTACGAGAGACTTTTAATCAGCAAAATACGTTTACTTTGCTTTCTTGCTGCAACTAATTTGCATACTTTAACAATTACTTGGGACATTCTTTCTGAGGTCGTCGGTCATCGCGATCTCTGCACTGGCTGCAAATGTTTCTTGTTCATAGATAAATAATGCTTTGTAAATTTTGAACGGCGTGTAAGCAATCCGAGAGTAAACCTATCTATAGTAACAATAAATCAACACTGCTTACAGTGGCTTGTGAATTTTAACCCCAACCCCTTTATCATTTAATCATATACTCGTATATTCGTACTCAGACTTGAGCCTTCTTGTATTTAACCATTTCTTACTGAATTGCGCAGGGTCAATGTTTCATGAAAAATGTGGTCTGACGTAATGTGCATTTTTAACAGCGTATAACCTGGGAGTGCGTGGAACAATTTTACATTTGATTAAATGTAAAATAAGTATAAAAATAATAATAATGGTGATATAATGGTGGATATGAAGATTTTATATGTGAGACAAATGGTTTTGTCGGAATAGTACAACCTGTGGGGCCCATGTCGCGTGGGTACGTTTATAAAACAACGTTTGGGATTATTTAAAAAAAGAAGCTAATTTGTGTCAGTATTATACATGCTAGTGATGCGCCCGACTATCAAAATGTTCAGATCATCGTAAAGTTAAAGGCGTCTCCGCCGGCGGCCCGCGCGTCACACGTTTTTACGACCACTACGTATTGGTACTAAACGACGCGGACGTTAAAGTTTTTTTCCAGTAAACGTCGCCAATACCCGACAATATTTCTCGCTTCAAATATTACGTTCGCTACGCTCGATCAAACGGGTTATACGTGCTTTTTCTTTATCAATTATTCCATTCATAATGCTTGAGATCGGAATTCCCCGACGCACGCACTACGATGCAACTGTCACGTTTTATCTTGTATAATATACAACAACTCTTGCGATTTCTGATACCCTGTTCCTTTAAGTTGCAAACTGGTCGAAAACGAGATAAATTATTATACGTACGAAACATCGCGACGTAACAACAAAAACATGTTTTCCATACCGACCTTGTCAGTGTTACGGTTATTTTTTTAAGTATTTAAATCTTGCTTCATTTGTAATTTATTTCTTTAATAGCTTTATACGCACGAACAACTCGCTGATCTGTAAGTTTTGACAATGTGGCGGCAAACATTTTACGCCGCGACGAATTGTAATGTGCATGAAGTAACGTTCCGGAGCCTCGTGGCGAATGCTGTAACTACAAGTCGTATCGCTTCATTGTAATACCTACAGCGCCTGTTTCACGTAACGGGTTTCCGTATATATTAAAATTCAATTTGAAACATTTCAACCTTAGTCACCGTGCCCAAATGATATTACGACAAACGTAGGTAGGCCCGTAGCTCATTTCTTCATTACCAGTGCGCTTGTTAAATTGAGAGGTTTGAGTAAGGGCTCCGTATTACGTACATCCATGCGTGGGAGGTCTATGTGTTATACAACAAAGCGGCAGTCTAAATGTAAAGCCAGATTTATTTCGTTCCCGGGTTATAACTCAGGCCAATACGTGACCGATTCTCACGCCTACATTCACAACGATATTCCCCGAGTATAATTCACGACCAAAACTTTATCATAGAGAAATGGTAGCGATTTTCACGTATCCAACACTGCCGGGGTCACATCAGTGCTGTATTGGTTAAAGGTCGCCCTGAAAAGGTTACTTCCTGTCGTTCGGCTTTCTACGGCGCTGATTATAAACTAGTGCAGCGCCGGCGGACATTAGAAAGGTCGAGCGTCGAAAAATTGCTCACCTAAGTGTTCTATTTTCATCCTTGCGTGAGAGCGATAGGAGCTATTGTGCACACTCGTGAACTTTCTTCCTGTGTTTCAAATTCAATGCTTCATTTTGTATTCATTTTACACAACAGTAATCAACACACCCAAGATCGTAATCTAATAAATTAATACCTCTAGGTATCATAATTCACGTGTAATTAAAACGGCCATAATTTACAGCTTGTGATTGTCTGGGATATAATAGTTAGCGGCGTATTACTTAAGAATTTCTGCTAGATGTAATTGAGGCATCGGTGCGGTTTATGGTGCAGAGAACCCGGAACGGATTGTGCAAAGACGTGAAGAAAAATTCAATCACAAGTCAGCTGGGAACTCTCGCAGTGCAATTTAGTGGCATCCATTGCTTGATAAAGTGAATGATTGTCTATGAGAAAAATTGAAGCTCTGAGTACTCACACATTTCATAAGCGGTTTATACTTTAAAGGAGTGCGTTCTCCGATAGCCGCCATTGCGTAGTTCGCCATAAAAGGAATAGTTTTTGTAACAATGAGCCGCGCAACGAAATTCATACGGGAACACTTTCTACCGTGTAATATTACGTCTTTATTCCATACGCGTCCATTAAAAGGATCGCTAGTTACTGTATCACTTAGAGTGCATTTTATAATTCTTGCAATGAAATTATGGGAATTACAATTTTTGTTATTACTTTAACAAAAAAATCACCAAAACGGATTTCAAATTAAATTTAAGGCCATGCTATTAATTCTTATTTATATGACATTTAGGCTTCAGCAGACTCGGGAGAGCTTGCCGCTTCTAAATTGGAAAAAAAGTTGTTGTCCGACAATCCAGTACTAATAAATTATAAACAGGTAATAAAACCGTGCTCCAGCATTTTCTGTTCTATGCTAATAGATATAAGGATTGTCGTTACATTTAGAGAGTAATTGCATGGGATGTATTCATAAGCTTACAAGAAATTAATAGAATAAGAAAGGTATGTGCTGGTTAACCTGCCAATTAAGCGGAAAATACACGATCACCTGGAAATAATTAGTTGCCATAGAACTTGTATGTAAATTGGATCATGTAAAAATATATTTTGTCATATACGGATATCCATGTATATAGGAAAATAAAAACAGGTTTGAGGATGCCTTCTGATGTACCGGAAGACTGACACTTTATTTCTGACTAACGGTTACACTTTGACACGTACAGATCTCTTACGTTTTCGTCCACCGTTGTGTCGAATGATATTTATTTGATTGAAATCCAAAACTTTAATTCCCTTATGTTCATTTGTTTGTTATTGAAACCGCCTAGTATCTGCTCCTACTTGCCGAGTTAGCGTTACATGTCATACTTCAATAGTGTCCATTTTCGTATGAAACGCGTCAATGATTCGTAAAAGTAATAACGCATGGGAATAGAGCGGACGAAATCATCAACATTTTCACACAGTACGTGCAATTTTCACGCTTATTTACATGCAGAACCGTACATAATTCAACGCGACTTCTCCCCTAAGTTTTTAGCGTTGTAGATGCAGGAAAATGTAATGCAACTTCATTATACCGTGATTGCAATGAAACAAGCCATTTCACATTGAATCATACGGCAAGCTTAATACAGTATAGCTATAAGCTTTACGCTCTAAGAAAAACACCACTGAACAGTAATAGTCACAAAATAATATTAATAATTTAACCAAGTACCTACCAATAAATTGACAAATTGACTTACGCTAAGGTAAAGTTCAAGTTCTTTTAAGTTTCCGTTTTTAAATTCTAATCTTTCGTAGACTGTGGAAGAAATAGACGAATATACCTGTTTCGGCTAAGATAGATTTTCGAAAGTTATTACAATAGAAAAAGTCGTTAGTAAGTAGCGCCGTAACCATAAGTTCTTGCTAGTAGTTGTCACTTTCAGGGTTGTCGTTCACAATTATATGAATAATAATTTTAATTTTACCTTGCTGTTGATCTGATATAGATGAATGGATGAACCCTTGTATTATATTGACATAGTATAAACTTAGTTTTACGCTACGATAGAGTCTTCAAAGTGTGAGTATTTAATCAAGAAAAGTAGAATGTACTGGGCAATAAACTACCCTCGCATTTTACCGTTACCCGACAACCCTACAAGGAGATTAGATCAGATTTATTGAACGAATTTCTTCAAAGATACCATCGGATTTATCGAATTCCCCGCAGAAACTTGTACGGAAGGCTAGCTCGCATACTTCTAGTTTCTAGGACGAACCGACTACCGTCTAATCGCTCTTCCTTATTACCCGCCCACTTTCGTTTTCAGTGGCGAGGTGTTAGAATTTACTTCTCGGGTGTAATTAGATTCTTAACAATTTAAATAACAACCCCAGTCTTATACTACGTAAACAAAACTAGATATTAATTGAAATTGGGACAATGATAGACGAATAGCAATAAAACCATTATTATATAACATAAAAATCACGAGTATATTACTAACACAAAATTGGTGCTTTATTGGTAAGAGGTAAAACAACATCATTATTTGTAATTAGTGAAGGTTCTTGCTTATCTCTCAAATATAAAAAGAGGTGCGACTTTTTAAGTGTACGATCGTTGTAATTCATGCAATTTAAGTCATAAAATTAGAGTCGAGTTCAAATTATGTGGGAGTAGTAACTTTATTACATAGACTGAATACATATACTTATATATACTTGGGCAACTGGCGTGTTGATTTCTGTTAGTATTAACTGCGTATCTCAATCTTGAGCATGGCGTAGTGGATTGAGAGAAATCCTGAATGTTTACCATGCGCTTGGGAAACCACATGTCCTTAGTCATACTTAAACAGTAGGTATTTATTCCACTTAGAACCCTGAACAAGGAAAGTACTACTAAGACCTTTGTCGTATAGGAAATACCCATTCTATTAAATTGATTTCCTATTTAACAAACCCAGCAGTTATTGGATTTTTATACACATTGAAACATATAATACATAATATGTTCTCTTTGATTTAGTCGAATGACTATGAACAATAATACATTTGTTTGTATTATCGAACAGACATCTTTGAAAGATGTTCAATGTGAATGCAGAAAATCATGTATCATAGAAAATTATAGCCTGTCTTGCGCGGAGTTGCAATAAAAAATAAAAGTCCGCGCAATATCTGATACTGATGCAGCACGCGTATGATTATATAAATATCTTCATACGATCGTATGGCAATGTTTGAAGAATACCTGATATGTAATAAATATATCATGAGTTATCTGGGATTTATAAGCGTTTCGATCTTAATGCTTAAAAACGACGAAAGGCTTTAGCAGGCACTAAAAATAAAAATTCGGTAAATATAAATATTTAATAACAAATATTTAATATTAACGTCAAAACGTTAAAAATATCTGCAATTGCTAAAATTTGAATAACAATGTAAGCACATTTTATTTACTTACAGTACAAAATGTACCTATATATAAATTTCAAACGGGTTATAATTATTATTTAAATAAACCACTTACGAGAGAGTACTACGATCGAAAGCGTCGAAAGCTTAGTATTATACAAAGCGAAGAAAAGTCGATTTTCTGATATTCATATAAGCTTATAAATATATTTATCACGAGATATGCCAGATAGCGATGATATATGCAAAGGCGCTCACAATCATATCTACAGCGATATAGTCTCAGCTTAAACGAAAGTCAAATCAGTGGATCCCGCCTACAAACCAAGTTGAGATCATAAAAGCACTAAGGAACGTTTTACACTCGACCGTTCGTGTAAATTTACGCTGATAATTATACATAAGAATATGCCTGTCAATATAAATCGTTTCTAATGGTACGTTTAGACTATGACAGAAATTCTGACATAAATGTCAGACATTAATGTATGTACTGTTTACACTTATACGGAATTTTCCACATAAAACGCATTTTATGCATTAAAACGCGATGCAGTGTATATGAAAATGTCA
>DWQT01003391.1:0-12565 GCA_018244895.1 Myscelus amystis hages | reverse complement strand
CTGAAGTAGTGAAGGTCTGTAAAATCTGTAGTCGATTGCAAATTAAACTTCAGTTGCAACTTAGGCCGACGTCCGATGCGTCGCTACACAAGGGCTTCACGTCATGTAACTGCCCGCCACACCTTTAGAACTAAATTCAATAAAAAGCGTAAATAGGTTGACGATTGAAATAGGTACAACCGAGCGAAAACCTTGTACAATTAAATTTGATGAATGAATTGTACAACCTACAAAAGAATGCCTTTACGAATATATGTGTTTTGAATAAAAATGATAGGCTTACAAAGGCTACAAAAGAATTACCAATTCCTAAAAAAGAGATTGTCTACATATTTTGTAGGATTATAAACAATTGTCATTACTAGACTCTTTGCACGCTGTAGTCAATAATTACACTGCCAAAAATGTATCGCTGCGACAACTACATAATATGAGTCAGTACGTTTTGTATTTATGTACACGTACAATAAACTCGTAAGACATGCATATATATAATAATGTACATACATATGACAGTATATACGCACGACAATCAGAATGTTGAAATGAGGTACACAGTTTTTCAGTATTACTTGTATATGACTTATTAGTCGCAGTGCTAACCACACAGTTACCATAGCTGGAGGATAACAGCGTAAATCATGCCTGACGCAGCCGACAGTTTACCGTACATGAGTTACACAACACGTGCTCGAATCCGTAAACGTGATAATCCGATTGAACTTAATATGAAATTAATACCGCGTAAATTTTCCTCGCCATTCCCCACCTTATTGGGCCATATATTAATTACCCACGAACACTTTCTACAATGCCAGCCAATAAAACTAAACATAGGTATCGACGTAAATGAGCAATTTGCTCGGGCTTATACTTGTAAAGGAATATGGCGCGATTCGATGGTTTCCAATAATCGTTTGCGATGTTTACGAGTAAAAGAATTTATTTTAGATGTACGAGTAGTTTATCAAAGATACAGTAACCGTTGAGGCGAAGGACGCTATGTTATATTATGTTCGTTACGTTAGGTTCTCAAACTTTTTCAATTCCCCAATCTTCTTCGTATCAATTCTTATAAGTTGATTGGCCTTTGTTAAAATTTATTTCGGAAAGTCCTTTAGATATCAATGTTAGTGAAATTGAACTCGATATTTCAGGAGTTCCTAATTATGATGTCGAGCTAGTTCCAGATATACCGTAACTCTAGTCCCTTTTCAAATCAAGCTAACGAAGACGAATTGACATTAGCCGTGACGCATAACAAATTGTTCTGTCTCGCAGGTCTGAGTGCGTCCACAATGTGCAGGCAAGTGCTGTTTTCCTGTCGCGGAAGTGGACACTGACGTTTGTTAATTTGGTCGTTAGTTATTGCCGGTTCGCGCTTGTTTCTACTTTAATCTTATTTGTGTTATCTTGCCATAAAACGCTGCGCGTACGCACACTGTCTTCGACATACTTACATTAAATTATATTTAAGTACATTTACTGTACCATTTTTAGGTTGGTGGAATTTAACTATATCGTATTTCGATAAACGAAATTTTTTGCTGAACAGAAATACAGATCGTAAACTTAAAATTAATCCATACGTATACGGGTAACGCATCTGGCGTTTTACGCATGGCGATGACGTAATAACCGAATGTATGACCAAGATTGCAGCAATTCCAACACCGCAACTGCGATCCACAGCGACAAAAGCATTCCGTGTTTACCAATAAACCCCACCAGCTGCTCATGAATGTACATTTTTCCATTAAATTCGTACCTATTACACACGTGACATTTTAAAATCACGTTACCTTATTATTAGATGACATAGATGTGCATTTAACTAATTCCCAATTTTTAACCCATAATTACCTCCCTACCAGTACATCTATGGATACTTCTATACTAATAAAAAAATTGAGTATCTGTTTGTAATATTAAAATAACCACATTTTAATGTACATATAGGTACCAAAATATTTTTTTTTACAATTTTTGTCGGTCTATCTGTCTGTCTGTCTGTTTGTTCCGGCTACACTCTGGAACGGCTCGACCGATTCTCATTGATTCGATTGAAATTGAAACGCGGATGAAGCCGCGGGCACCGCTTGTCCAGAACATGATCCATACATTTGAAAGATATACTTACATTTAAACTTAAAGATTATAAATATTCTTCGTATCTTAAATAAGATCAGCGCTAGGTGCTGAAAACGAATTCTAATAATCTCCGAAGCAAACAGTATGTCCACCTCATCCGTCACACTAGAACACAGCAATGCCAGTAATTCTAATTCACGGCTAGTCCGTACACAATTTGCTATGGTACTAATCCAAACTGCAAGCCCGAACCGCTATTTAGAAATGACAATTCTAACCTCTGTACATTTGCTATTGAGATTGAAGAGATATAACAGGTCATTTATACGGAAGGAACGCTTCTAGTTACGAATCAGAAAGCCAAATGTACAATACCTATTGCGGTTTTACGAAAGTTTCAGTCCCACACGAACTGCACAGGTGTAACTTACAATAATTGCAGGATAAAAAGCGCCAGTTTCTATGGATCCAAAGTAAACATGTGGACGCAGATGTAGCATTTTACTCTGATTTTAGTCTTCTTTTAGTGCGTCTCCAATTTCAAGAGGATGTCTGACAGACGAGTATGACGGTTTTGATGAAAATAGAAAACACGATAGATGTTATATATATATATATATGCTGTATTAAAGTAATAACATTTTAAAGTCGTCTTTTGTTAGTATTAGCTAGCATCTGGAGACTAACTTTTTGTGAATATGAATCATTAAAATGCATAATATATTACTTACCAAGATAATATTATGTGTATAATTTGACATATTATTTCTGCGTTAACCTATTGGAATTACGGACCATAATTCGTTAATGAACAGTTGACAATTCACAATTCAAACACAATTCTTTTCTCCTGCATTTTTTCTTTTACGAGACGCATTATTTTAAAAGTAACTAGAATAAGGTAAAATGCCTTTGACAATTAATATTACATTATAAATGAACTAAACAATTGAATACATGCATCGCATAAAAAACATTCCCGGACGTTTATTTTCATAATGGGGCGGTTGGAAAACACTTTAAACGGTGAAATTAATATATTTTATAGCAGTCTGCAGTGCGCCATAAGTCGTAACGTTAGGTCATTTATTAATTAAACATGACTTCGACGAACAATAGCACATTACGTCCTTACTCAACTACCGAAGTAGACGGCCTCTCAAAAATGAATAAAGTACGGCTAAGCGGTTCCTTAGTCACTATTTTCCAATATTTTCCAACCCTTGACTTCGAAAACAGTGGAGCGTTTTCAGTTTTACTTAATTTTCAGATACAATTTGAATCATCTTAGCGTTTAATATTTTAACTGAATGTACCTGGATTTATTCGGTAGTAATCAAACATTCATTGGTTAAATCATTTTGAAAAAGCGAATAAATACTAGTTTAAAACTTACCGCAAACTTTTAACTTGCCGATATTGCGATGAAACGTGAAAACCTTCGAAGTAGTTTTACAATTCTCTACTTACATTGACACCGAGCATAAAAAACCTTTGTATCGCGTCCCGCATTAAATTTCCCGTAGATAATCCAAGTAATTCTTATTTATAAACTAATTTAGAATCCCTTTCCGGTCTCTTGCTGGATTCATGTTTATTCAATGACAGCCTCTACCTAATTTAGCTCCACCTCTTTACGTGCAGGTACGCTGTCAATATTTTATCATTCAATCTTTGCCCTTTCTAGCAAAACTACAAAAATAATAGTTACCCTAACAAGAAATTGAATTGTTAAAAAACCTTTTATGTTTTTACCGCTACCTTGATTTTATTCGTGTTACAATTTTCATTCATTCATTCATTCATTCATTCATTCATTCATTCATTTCATTTTAGTTATTTCTATCGATACGAAATTAAGATAACAATTTCAGTTTAAAACTGTAACTATAATCAGCATAAGTAACATATAATATATACTTATACTTATATATGTATAATTATGCAGATTTCAATTAATGCTAATATTATAAATAGTAGTTAATAAATCAAAAGAAATTATTTAGCGTACTCAGCCGATCAACGAGCCCGAATGACATTTTGGCGTCTCATCAAAATAATTTATTTCGCCTCAACAAGATACAGGTTACAATACAACGATAACGTTAAGGTACATATTTATAGTGTACCATCAAACTAAACAAACTTCAAAAATGGGGCGATTTATTTTAATGTTAAGGATTACAAAGGTCGGAAAATGACAACATTTTATCACGTAATCGGATTACACGGGAACTGTAGGAACCGCCGTAGGATTGCAGGAATCTTCAAATGTACCAATGTTTCGACTCGATGTTCATATCGGTATTTAGTTTTACTGCCAGGGCCGCAAAAATACAGGTAGTTTAATGTTTCTCTCGAATCGAAAGACGTAACCGAACTCTGAAAATCTGTTTACATGAGTGTATAAAAATGTTTGAAAAAATCACTTTAAATAAATAACTGTTTTTGCATACACATAGTAACGTTGTTAAATGAAAAACAAGTTGCATTAGGCATGTATATTTGTACGGTATTGAAAACAAGATTTCGATATATAAATGAACGAATTGATTTTTACAAAAATCGAGGCTGTGGAAATGATGATACTAAGTAATAATATATACAAGTAAAACATGTAATATATTATTCCGTATTTCATACAAATGTTACCAAATTCATATCCGAACGATTAAGTTTGAATGAAAATTTTATATCTCAATCAACTATGTGAATCATTTTAGTATTCGGAAAAATAGGTGCCGTACATCGAAGTACCTATTGAGAAACTAGATTTTCATTTAATTGACTGCTTTAACAATGTCACCAAAATACAGGCACGTAATGTAAATATAGCAAAAATCCTGAAAAAATTAAAATCTTGCTAAGCGTATAGTTTAGTTGCGGGATTGTACTTTTACAGCTAGACGGAAATTAGGCGATTAAACACGATGTCAGGTCACATTTTTATTGCTAATAACGTTATTCTAAATAAATAGACACGTCGTTTCTTCGAATCATTTCAGCGAGCTATATTTAGAGGTCTCACGCTATTTTGTTAATGTAAATTTCAGCTTTTGCAAGGGTGAATGACCGTTGCGAGCGGATCCGATAAGTCGTTTGTGAATACGAGCGCTGGTCGCAGAGTGGCTGCGCGTAGCATTTTGTTACACATAATCGGATTAGGGGCGAGTGTCGTCTGCCGGCGTATGCGCCTTGTACGATGTCCGCATATAAATGCGCTTCAACTCGACTTAACTACATGCTATTTACCGATTCCGCAAAAAACAACCCTAAACCCTTTATAATTGGTTTTGCACGCCACGTTTCTGATTTAGGAACGTCAGAATTTACGTTCTTATCGTTTAGCATCACATTACATTCCGAATACGAATATTATTTAACGATCTCGTAGGTACTCACTCAAATGTACGCGTTACCACACTCCTAAAGAAAGAGGGACGGAGGCGGAGGGCCTAAACTCGGAGACTTCCATTACACGGATCAGTTGGCTTGCGCTCAGGTTCACTGGTTTAAACCCTTCCTGGATCTTCTACGATTACATCGGCGGCTTCCTTCAAAATTCACATGTTTTTGGCAAGAGCGAAATCCGGTAAAATGCAATAAAACAGGCATTAAGAAATTTTAAACTCTGATATTTTAATAAAAAAGGCGTAAAAATGTGCAAAATGAAATCTAAAATACACAACGGTTGCATAAACGGAATGATAAAGTATTCGTGCTCTTAACGTAATCATGCATAGCGTGACATCGACCGTTATAGGCTCAACTATCTATAAAGCGCTATAGGTCTCAAGCGACTAGACTACGGTGTGAGGTTTGCGTCCGGTGGTTCCCGGGAAAGATCTATTTATGCGTGATGTTCCGCATGGTTTGTTCGTGTCAAGAAGCTGTGTTAACAGGGCACGAGCGGTACAATCTACAAAATATTTCTCTCCGGAATCACGTCGGGCAGACTGTGTAAAAATGGAGTGCCTCACTTACCAAACTTCGGAGGATGGCAACTAAGGTGCTCCACCACAATTACCGCTTGCGTAACCCTGGGAAAAATATTTTCTCCGTGAATCTAACGTGTAAGTAATTCTTATTACAGTGATTGATTCTTATAATATACAGGGTATTATTGACTTATTAACTCTGTGGATCTGCTGATTATACGTGTCACCATAAATATCATGCGTTACGTTTACATTGCTAATGCTTAGTGACGTTGGGATTGTCCTGCATAAAGAGGTCATGAGTAAATAAGTGGTTACAGTTGGTGTTTCCTTACTTCAATAGAACAACGGAACTCGGCTACATTAACGAAAAAATTCAAAATAAAATCTATGAACCGCTAGTCGGAACGTACTATTAAATAAAATCTAAAATACTAATACACAATATCGTTATTTCTATGTATACATAGGGTTCTAACACACAATTGCAACAAATGGTAACTAATTGATATTGTTCAATATACAATATGTATACTTCGACTGAAACAAGAGTGGAGTTAAATAGTAAATACTTTACACTACTGAATGTCAAATACAAGTGTCATAGTATTAATGATCAATATTACCATCGAGAGAATATATTAAGGAGGGTTAGCGTATTGTATCACCTGCAAAAGATTGATTACATTAAAATCATCATTATATCAAGTTTTACACGAGTTTATAAATGAATAGAAGAATACCGTTAATCTAAAAGGAAAATAAATCACGTACGATCATCATAAATATTATAATAATTACTTTGAGTCAAACTGTATCAGTAGCAACAGGTGCAATCATCCCTCGCTTGACATACTACTCTCCCCGCTTTGGATAGGCCTGAAACATATTTTAACACACTAATCCAGTGTAGATATCTTTGTTACCTTTCAATATCAATAGGAATTATTACAAATGATGAAATATATTAAATATCAATTGCTATTACGCTTAATGATAACATTGTGAGGAAACCTACGCATCGTAGAGATATTTGAGTCGTGTGAAGAGTATCCACACACTGATCAGGCCAGCTAGCCTGTACCTTCTACTGCTCATTTTAATAGCGGCGTTGCTTATATATAATGCATTTTCATCCGATATAGGAATTATTCTTTTGATATAATCAAGGGTTGCGAAGGCGGTATAGATAATAAAAAATTTACTATTCACAATTAATAACGGATAAAGAAGTATAAAAGTCTAAAAGAAAGTTAATATGAAATATCAGTACTGGTATTCTCCATCAGCCAAAAGTGTGTTACTTTAATCGTGTAGAAGCATTTAACGTTCCTAATATTCGTACTGATAACTAATAGATTAAAACATTTTCCCGGTTCCACATATACTATGAACAAAAACATTTTTTTAACAAAACAGACCGGCGCGATATTTAACAATAGGTAATCATCATAATGTACATTTAAAACATTTACATGTATAAATTAATTTAATATTCTTGATAAATCTTAAATTGACTGTGGATACAAACAAAAGATAAATAACATAATAAAGAGATTTGAATAGATAAATTGAAAACGCTATGCAAACCGAATTTGTGGTATAATATTTACAATAGTGTGTTATCACATACCGCGGCATTTGTAATCTTTCGCATCATACAATAATTAGTCCCTACGCAATGCAGCACATTATACTACTTGTTAGTTCATCAAATAACAATGTATCCCAACGGTAATGTATTTATTTCAAATTACATTAAAATCCTATCACATTAATACAGTCTAGTAGCAAATTCGAAAAAAAATCCATAGAACGTGTACCTATGTGAGGTGACATTTCCAATTTTTCGATCCCTGCTCCCCCCATATTCCTCCGATAAGAAGTCGCGAGATTTGTCTCGACTCCTCAACTTCCCCATACTTCGTGAGATTGTTAACAATTCCTATTTTACGGTAATAAAATAATCGATATTAGTGTATAGGATGAATAAATAAAGAAATACAATAATTATATAGGATTTAGCAATTTTTGCTAAGAAAAATGGGTCAGAAATGCTTAACGTAACTGATGGATGTCTAGCTATCAATAATCAAAAGGAACATTTCAAATATTTTACCGACAATAATTAATCTATAATTATCAAGAGTTATGTGTCGCTGTTATCGTCTCAGAGTCGCGTCACGCGAATCCGTAATCAAGTCTGCTAGGCTAAGATGCTCCCTGTGACCTCATAGAAACAAACAAAACACAAACGAGCATATTGCTTGCCTTGTTCATTTAACGGTATTTACGTATATGTTACAAAAATAATAGCACATTTTAGGTACAGTGTTATCTCTGGTGTATTTGACGAGCTAATTCGTGACTGATAACGTACCTGATTTAAACAGTTTTATCGATAACATACTATAAAAATGACAAAACATTTAGCGGTTAAATAACGGACCCCCAAAATAGTGTATGACGTAAGTCCTAATTGCAGCCTCTTTTGTACTTATTTCAACATTTTTCGAATCGGACATGACAATCTAGAGGTTTAGTACTTACGATAAATAGCATGAAAGTTAAACGACACTAAAAAGTACAGATTATCATTTTGGCGATAAAATTATTAATTTCGAAGTCGAAAATTTTGTTTCCCTATTAATATTCTTTATATGCTGCATAAACGTGGTATTTAATTCAAATCGAAAACAATAATTCTTGAGTACTTATCACGAATTACATTCTATTCTTATGTATTTTTGTATGCATTAGACTGAAAAAAATAATCAGAAAGCTATTTCTTTTACTCATATTTATAAAATATTGGATAACTTTGCCTTTCTCAGAATTATATCGTATGATTCTACAGATTGAAGAATTGTATTGTACTATTACCGACATACATACGTGTTTGCAATAACGAAGGAAATAACCAGCCACATATTTTAAAATCACCGTGACATTTTTTACACTGGCAAAATACGTAATGCAGTTTAATAGCAATATTTGCTTAGGTACATGTAATTGGTAGATAGGTACATACGTACTAGTAACAGATTAGATTAGTTATAGATATCAATTAATAATGACAAAAATTATGTCAAGTAAATATGTTATTTGAGTTGGCGATATCAGTTAATTCAGGAAGCTTACACGATGACAATATCTTGACTTATACACTTGGTTAATCTTAAGTCAATAAAAATTAAAAAATCACGAATGCGGCTATCAAAATATTAAAGACTGCATCGCTAAGTGGCGTGTACGGATTTTCTTTAAAAAATCATAAATTTCGTAGATAAGTGTAGTACATTACATTTTTGAACACTGTACACTGCACACGTACATTCCTTAATTGTTCAGTGTTTATACAGCTTATTGTACTTAAATAAAAAAGTTGCTTATTTTCGTTTGTGCATAGAGCGTATGATAAAGAGAAAAAGTAGTTTAATATATATGTACGACAGTTTAAAATTTATTTAAATATAATATTGCGTATCTACGAAGAATTTAGAATGTTCAATTATTTTATTTAAAACCTCGTAACATAACTGTGATATTGACCCTTTAGGCTTTGGTACATGGGAACGCTCTGTTAAGTTCAACCTTTCTATAGGTATTCTATGGTAAAATTCCGTATTCTATGGTAAAATTCCGTATTCTATGGTAAAATTAGTTGCATACATGTTAATAACGGCTGAAACACGACTTAACCATAATACAATCGATAGACATATTGTAATACATCAAATGAACTCCGAGCCCTTTGGGTTACGAGTAGGTGCCACCGATGTACCCGCTACCCTAGATCAGACAATTGCCTATGTTATATTTTAAACGCAACTGCAATTCATTAATGGCAGACGGCAACATATACACTTGGTAGAGTTTGCACAGTAAAAAGCACATTGAAAAGCAAACAAACAGACATTGTAGTAAGTCGAGCGGGTGCGGTGTCCGGCGATGGAGGTCGCTCATTGAGCGCTCGCCAATTGAGATAATGGCCTCAAATGCAGATGATTACTGACCCATTCATTGGAAACTACGAGTAGCTGTTAGTGCCCGCTGCGTTCGCGATTTACTCTATCCAGGCACGAGAGAAAGAGATAGAGTCAATTCTAGTAGAATATATTGAACTAGCTGTGCTCGCGGTCTCACCCGCATATACGAGTATGACATGTAATCAATAAAAATAGTTATAAGTACTCCTTATAATATCAGTTATCTAACTGTGTAAAACTAGGAAAAATCAATCAAACCGTTTCGGTCAATAGCCGAAACAAACAGACAGACGGAATGAAAAATGTTAACATACGAGTAATATGCATGAAATAAAAAAACTGTTATTATAACATTACAATCAGACACTTCTATCTTATTATATTAATGCCTACCATAATATATTAATAATATTATATTAACAATAAATAGATTTTGATTGTTTGCAAGCATGCATTGCTTCACTTCCCTGTTTGAATGCATCGAAAATAAACGGGAATATCGAAATGAATTTACAACACGTTTCATTTGTAACAATAGATTTAGACATAATCGTATGTATGTATGTACGTACCTACGTGGAGATGTGTGTTGGACTGGTGAGTTTTCATTCAACTCTAAATTGATTTTACTTCAACTCTATTGATTTTACTTCAACTCTATTGATTTTAATTCAACTCTAATCCAATAGAAGTTTAATTAATTTATAGGTGTTACAACATTATTTTTAAATTCTATATAATGCCATTAAGGTCCCGTTTTAATGCAGCTAGCTATTATTTCCCACTATACTACACAAGTGAATTCAAGTTAGTTAATCATAAATATTCTGAATTCAGCATTTTATTTGTTTAAATAATTGTTAATACCACCAGCCGCTACCAACCAGTTTCTATGAGCAAAAGTGAAACATTAAACGGTTTTTTCTAATAATTAAAGTTAATTTTATAATTTCATCATTAAAATATAATAATTAAAGTTAATGTTAGAATCTCATCATTAAAATTATCTATAATAACAAAATGTTTCATTGCAAATATAATAAAAACATCTTACAAAGTTACTTTTACTTTGAATTTTTTTGTAGAAACTTACAGTAATGTACAGATTTTTTAAACGATTTACAGGACAGTGCAATATCATTTTATAATTACCTAATTGCGACTCTTTAACTTCCCTGTACTAAGTATAGATCTCCCCGCAATTAAGAGAAACCTGATAATTTCTACATCATAGATCGCCGATGTTAGAGCTACAAGTTTGTGACCTATTTTTGAATTTATCTATTGGATTTTTAAGACCCCTCTAAAACATCCGGTTCCGTCTAAAGACTTGACTTGATACCGTCATCAATCGGGACTCAGATACCATTTGTAAACATTCGCTTCTAACAATAATCGCCACAGGAACCGACGCACATTCATATCGTTTGCGATCTGCGCCACAAGTTTTCTCGCATTACAGCATATTTTTCCGTTTTATCAAAATTTTGTTAATTTATCCAAGTGTTTAAATATCTTAGTTGCACTTGTATAGTAACTGAAAATACTGCTTTATTCAATTTAAATAGCCGTTGCCTATCCAAGCGTAGATTAATGGCGCTTACGAAACACTTAATCGAGTCGCACTTAGCTCTATTTTTTATAAGCAATTTAAATTCAATGCTATTTTAATTTACTATCGTCTATTTATTGCAACCGACTAAATAGAAATTAATAAAACAACATTACCATCTTATAAAATAAGAAATAATTACTGAATAGATAAGTGAATCATATCAAATGTTTATATAATTTTAATACGAAAGTATTTTGAAATAATATTGACAAACAGGAACAATGTATTAAATTAAGCCTTGCAGTTTGGGTATCATCTTTTCACTTCGGCGACAATTCAAAACCCGCATACTGAGCTTACTTTAAAGTTATGGTCGTTTTAAGATGAAAATAGCATGTTATAGCGATGAAATAAAATTTTATAAAGTAGCGAAAGAAAACCTCAAACTGGAAGGTATCTTAGGAGCTCTCGACAAAGCTATCTGATGCTTGTCAAGTCTCCCAAACCGTACTGCTCATTATCAAAAAACTCCTATGCGATCCTGACCAACACGTATTTCGTACTATAAAAAGCACAGTTCCTACAAATTCAAGATATCGCCGTCTCAAAAATGCCATTGTTATCGACTTCAAGATAAATACCTAACACTAAAATCTAAGTACTTTGGTGACCAGTTACTTCAATAACGTAACAATTCCTTTTTCACATTAATAACACGTACCTCTGCTCGAAGGACCATACTGTACCCAAACTGCTTCAGTAAATGTAAATAATATTGACGGACAAAATGAAAAACTAGTTCTGAGAACTGCTTATTTTGGAGTAACCTATTAGGCCCGGAAACTACCACGAAGTCTCAGAAGAAACACATCAATTACCCTCTCCCGTCAAGTCTTACTTTGCCTTTGATAAAAATAATTCGCATTTGGTACATGTAATTTTGTACATTTAAATACTGTTGTACCTACTGATTTGTATTAAAACAAAAACAG
>DWQT01003390.1:0-12565 GCA_018244895.1 Myscelus amystis hages | reverse complement strand
GGTCCAAATAATATGAAGTGCCCGTTAAAGAATCTGGACTTAGTGAAAGAGACTACCAAATCGATCTCGGTTGGTTATCGCTATGGTAGAATCTGCTATAGTATTATAGTATCGTGCTATAGTAGTGCTGTGGTAGTCTCCCTAAAGTACTAGTGACCTATGCCCAGCGGCGAGTAAATATATGTCTCAAAAACACTGGATTTGAATTTTGAACACTCCAGCTCGACTACGCTTGGAGCGCTCGTTCGAGCGACCTGTGATGCATTAGTGTAATGATTTCCACGAACAACAATGCAATCGTGACGCGATGATTTGTCTAATCAATTACTCCGGCTAAGAGTATCTGGAGGGCCATCGATTCCAGCCGAGGCGTGTTTGGCGGGTGATTAAGTGCTGACAAGCGGTTCGCATTGTTCCAATATGAGAGATGTGATTACATCGCCGCGGTCCAAATATCGATTTGGTCGGAATATTGTATCGTAATGTTCACACGCTTCGGATGGATACACGAATATTATTGGAACAATAGTGGCGCGAAGGCTCACCAGGTCACCACTCCAGTCCCAACGATAAGGATATCGTCAGAGGAAATTCGTAAGACTTGGCCACCAGAGATTACTCATCAAGGGCCGATTGTAATGATCCCATAACTTTTTTACATTCTTTCTTTGAACTTAAGGAACAGGCAGACCTGAAGGCAAGTGGTCACAGTCGCCTTTGAACGGTTTTGAAGAAGACCCTCTTTCACGCTTTGAAGAGGCCCCGTGCTAAGGTACTTCAGATTTATTTCCATAACATAGTATTAGTGAAACCGTTGAACTCGATATAGAAGAATCCATCGTTACCCGCCAACGGAGGAAACCTAATACGAGCAGTTAAATCTTATTTAATGACCGCAAACCCTAACGTGTACGAGATAATTAACCGACAAGAAAAAGCACTCAAAGTTAAAGCGCATAAAACAGTTCGCGACGCCGCGTACCTTCGGCCGTTTGGTAAATAAGACGAAAATGAGAGATTTTATTACATCAAAGACTAGCACCAGCGGATTCACCCAGTTAGAATACTGTTTGGTACATGAACATTATCAATAAAAGTAGCCTAAGTTACTCACAAAATCAGCTACCTGCCATGATAGTGCCGTAAAAATCAGTCGAACCGTTCCTCGCGTTCTCGAATATTAGTCGGAGTACGCACACAGACAACAGTAAAAATTAATTATAGATATAGTTTTATATCTCCAGGTTACGGGTTAAATGAACAGTTCTTCTTGAAAAAACATAATCAATACGACTAGGTTTCTTAAAACTTTTCTTCTATCATCGGTACCTTTCCAATACCGAGCTAAAAACTTTAAATCTGTTAACTGAAAAGTGAAACCCGAGCAATATGGAGCCACAACTCAATATCGGAGATGTTATTGTAAATAGGACTCCCATGTTTTTTAGGGCGATAATAACGCTCCATGCGGGCGGTGACGGGGAAGAGTTGGGGGTGGGTGTAAATCAGAAGCGAGGAACGATTTAACGATGACATGTCGGGAATTGGAACAGCTGACGAAGCTGACTCCAAACAGGTCGTGAGTTCGATTCCCACCCACTAGAAATATTACTGTGATGAGCGCATTTGTTTGTTCTGTATGTAATAAAAATATCTACATCGTATAGAATGAGAATCAGTTTATTAGCCGGTCGCCTACCATAACACAGACATTCAATTGCCTAATTTGGAATCTGACAGATGCGTGTGGAACTGTTCCAATTGTTGTGAGTCACAATTCACGCCCAGCTCGATCCATCCTACGCCAGTTATAAAAGGTTATTTAATTGGCCGCTCACCAAACACTTTTGAGGAAGCCGTTATACTCGTCTGGCACTGTCGTTAAATTATGCCTCATTGTTTCAAATGCTACCGTGCGTTTTTAGTATTAGGAAATTTAAACACGTTACTCGGCCGCTAAAGACGCTTTCACACTATCCTATTACCTGTTTTATGGTTTTCTAAAACGTTTCGCGAACAACTTTAACGGGGCTAATGAAAAGCTGCAATTAAAACGTCACCTTCGCTATCTAAGTATTTATTGTTGGCAATGTTCTCTATAGTCCATTGCTACCAACTTAATAGCATAACGGGTTTTATTAATGATTCGCACTTTTTTTGCTTTCAAATGTCCCATCATCCATTTTCATTGATACTTAAACTTACTTGTTTTTGAAATATTCCGACATTTAAACATATTTCTTTTCATTATTCCCATACCTTTTTCGGTCATGTTAAGTTTATTGCTACAATTAGGTAAATATTCATGGGTCTTTACCTCATTAATGACATACCTTTCGAATAAATAAGAATCAATTTGGTTTTATTGAAAATTGAATCTTTCCTCAGAATTAAGATGGGGTAAAACATAAACAGGCATGTAGCTGCCTAATTTGGAATTAGATATCCATGCGTGGAATTGCGTCAGTTATTATTGTTTTAAGCTTGCAATTCCTCTTCAACTGATAGGACTCGAGTATCGGCCAGATAGGATTTAATACCATTAAACTGTAAATAGGAACATGTTATCACTCTACATAAAAACCATGGTCCAAAAGTGTGCCGAGTTTTCTCTCGGTCTGCTTTGCACCAAAGCCGATATAAACTCCGGGTCGGTTGATTTTGAATATTCGACTTAAATGTAAGTTAATTTTAGTGTAATAATTACTTAATAATAAACAATTAATTTCATTATAAGCGCATTTCTTAAATTTGTACGGCGTGAAAGGAGAAATATGGATTGAACTAATAATTCTGTAACATATTTAGATATGATGTGATGTGAAACAAACCTCTTTGTTGTTTATTTATATTTATTCTCGCTATCTTTCCTCAATTACACCGCACGTGCAGAGTAAATAACTTTAGAGTCGGCAGTAAAACGTCGTTGTAAAAACGGCCTGCGTTCTCAGTTATTGGCAGCTGCGTTCGCATGTTTGGAGCGGTGTGCTGCATGACGTCACTGCTTATTCCTTATTCACTAATGACCATGTCAAATATACAGACACTCGCTTTTAATGGCATTCGAATACGAAACTAATCCGATGTAGCGCTGATGATAATATGTTTTCGTCTGAACACAAACTTGATACACGTGTGGTTACCATTATGTAGATTACCATTGCGAGAGTTACCATTATAATGGTCACAACGCTGACAAGATTTGACCACAATTTTGGCAAAAATGGCCACCTGACAGTAACCACATCAGATAATTATAACTTTCGCAATATTAGATGCATGGCATATACTTGTGGACGACCCTACGATTTCTTTCAGCACTCCCAACTTATTGGTTGGAACCCGTTTTGAGACCTACCGCTGGGCACTAATTACTCGCCCAATTGCCGACCAGTGAATCATTATTTAATCTAATACACTATATTAGCGAAAAAGACATTTCTATTACACAAACATAAGAGAATTTCAGGACACAAACACAGCATTGAGAAGCTCTTCAAATCTTTAAACATATCTGAAGGGTTAAGTTTTGCACCATAATATAGCACAATCACTTCAATATTGTCCACCAAACAAGTGTTAGTGAGTTGACAAATGCCAAGTATTTGGTTACCATTAGCGATTCCAAGGAAATGCATTGTAGTAGAAATGTATTTTGGAAATATGCGCGGTTCAGCGCACGCCAAAATCGATCTTATTTTAATATCCATACGGTTGTTAATGTTAACATGGACAGAATTATTGCCGTATCCGCCGTTTCCTGTAGATAACGACTGATGGATCGTTTCCTGTGGATAAGGGATGCCTGCGGTTCCAATTACAAATCTCGCCAGGTTCTATAGTCAAGGTTACAAATGTAAGATCTGTAACATACTGATGCTCATTTAATAATAATTGATATTTTACCACACGGCCGTCCCATTACCGACCAGCAAATCTGTGTTATGGTAACCAGAGAAGAGACATGCATAGATATATACTATTTAACTAAGACAACATAGGGACAACAAAGAAATGTGTTCAGAACACAAATGGGCTGAACTTAAATTGTTATTCGCATGCCGTGGTTTGGCAAATGGCACTTACTAGCTATACAAAATCACTATTTTCTGTAATGCCAACATAAGAATGGCAATATAACCACTCCCAGCTACTCCTATATTTTCGTACGTTTCAATATTAAAGGTTTACGAACGTTATAACTTTGAAAGTTTTCAAACTAAAGCACGGACGGAACAATCGCATCCCTTATCGATAGGAAGTGATCCATCAGGGCTTTATCCACAGGAAACGCGGGTTATACCACTGCGAGCTATTTTAAACTTTATTTCGAACTCAATAAAAGCGATTGTAGGCTAAATTAACGCGATCCAATTCAGTGACTGGTCAGCGTAACTAGATGTAGTTTAATTTTTAAAAGTTTTGTTTAATTGCTTATTTAAATTTATTGCTTATTGCGCTGCGTTGCTAATAAATCGTTGGTTACTGAACTGTAATTATGAAATAACGAAATGGCTACACTCTTTCGTTAGTTCTCTATTATGTTTATTATTCACTTGTTGTTACTCGCAACTTCACCCGTCCGTAGGAATTACCTGTTAAAAAAGGTGGCTCTCACAACCTAGATATTGATGTCATCACAATAAACTGCATGTTAAGCGTGTTTGTTTTCTCTTGGTTTCTATCGAATATACAATCAGACAAAAATTCCAGAAAGTATTGTTATATTTGGGATCTATATTACCTACTATAACACGTAGCAAGCAATTTTCTAAAATACATTTCATGTACACGTAATTTTCTTATTAATCCAGTATTATCTATATGCACAGATTATATATCTCGAAGAAGGACATCAAGTGTAGATATGGCACTCGGTACACTCTGCCTACCTTGTTTGGATCTGGCGTGATTGTAAGGGTGTAAAGATTAGCTTTCCTCAGTGTCAAAGGAAAGCTTTTTTACCCAATTTCTCATCGCGTTTTCTCTTTCTGAGCGCAGGCAGATAGTAAATCTGCGTTTTACGTCATCGGCTAGGTCTGTTGGCAAAGCTTTTATTTTCGCGTTTGGTTCTGGCACGTAATCTTTTCTGACCCGTTGTAGATTAGTATCCCGCGACATATGACGTTTTGTCTAGTAAAACATACCTTTTAACATAGATGTTCTCCTTTCACTTCGGCTCGTAAATAAATCACAAGCGAAAATAAAGTTCACGAACAAAAAGTCATAGTATAACATTACATTTTAGATAAAACACATTGTTCTTTTCATGTGACAGAAATATCACATAAATTGTTGTTAAAGTTTTATATCACGAAATGCATTTAAAGTATAAGGTTTCGGTGAGTCGCTCAAGCGGGAGCGGGTCACGGGTCAATTCGGTGCATTTGTATGCAAGAGGAGGATACATAAGCTGTCGCACGCGTGTCCGAAAGAGATGGCGCTATATGTACCGGCAATCGCTAAGTCGTCGTTTTTCATTTCGCCGAAGTGACAAACGGTCGTGTACAATGTGGGTACTTGGAAGTAAATCGCTTTATTGGCGTCCGTCAATTCAATATTATTAATTTTCTTATTCCAAACATTCAGATAATTTACTTTGAACTATAATACTGAAAATGCATGATTGTTTTAGTATTCATGTTAAAATTATATTCCAAACCTGTAGTAAAATTGAATTGAAAAAACGGGTCAAGCTGAGAACCTGCAGTTAAAGGCGAATATGCTATTAACAAAAGTACATGATTCACAACAAAGTATTACTTCCATTGTATTGTATAGACACAATATTGACTTTCACGTACAAATACAAATATTTAACTTCCCACATTCTCATCTGTTCCCGGAGATAATTAGGAGTCTCAGAAAAGGAGTAAAATTCCATGTATTATTCATTGGAGCATCAGTTTTATCTTTGAACTGTGGGTATGTCATATCTCGCACCTAATTCAAAGATCGACAATATCTATGTTATTTTAAGTTTGTCTGTTTATATTCTTTGGCTTGTTAATCTAGAAGTTAGTTTCAAATAAATAATTTCCTTTGTTTTATGCCTATTTAACACACTTATTTAATGACTCGATGGTTGTTTCGGGAGTGTTTCCCTTAAAAAATATCTCCTTGACAGATATGACAACTGTCAAACAAGTGTCTGTCAACTGTCAATCTCCTACAGGTTCGATTCCAGGACAAATATATCGCGTGATGACGACAAGCGTTTTGTGTCTGCGCTAAACATTATCTATAAGTGTTTATACTGATAAACAACTGTTTTTTATCAGTTTTCCGGTTAACACGAGTTCAGCGCGACCGCACACTGAGCCTTTAGTGGCGGTCACTAAATGACACAACTCCCACTTACACCTCACACTTAGCCCTTCCAACGCTTAATTGACATGGAACGCGTATGTAAAATCTGGTCCCTATATTGTGGCCAGAAGTGGTCTAGTGTGCGTCGCGCTTTATTTCCCAATTCGGGATCAGGTAGCTGTCCCAATTATTAGTGGAACTCTACGTTCGTTACCTACCAAAAATTACGTAATAACCTTTGTTAGACTTTTAAAAGCGGAGCGATATGAAGTTCGAAAGAGAACGAGTCTCTTTCAATTAAATTGTTCTTTTATTGTGAAAAAGTGAGGATGTTTCACGATATTTCTTTCGTAATTTTATACATTGCTATTCGCCATTTCATTGCTTACCCGATAGCAGATGTATCTGAGATGACGTAACAAATCCTTTGTTCGAACTTTTTCCGCGTACATAGCAAATGCAAATGGGTTTCATGGTAATCATATCTCGGGACAACTACACATACGTCCTGATCCTAAATTAGATCCTGTGCGTAAACAGACAGATGGTTAGTGACCATAAAACCATAATACATTTTTGTCCTGGGTGAAAATCGAACTAATAACCTCCAGCATTGCGTTCAACCACTGGACCATAGCAATGGATTATCATAAGCGTTGATGGTGTCCTAACGTGATCACACACCATAGACAATTAATGATTATGCAACTAAGTAATACTTATGTCATTAAAAATAACTGTTAAGCGTTACGCTAACGAGAATACGAACAATTCGCGGAAATGTTTACGACACTGACCCAATAATATATTGCTTGAACGGACATATGTTATAAACAAACATAGCACAAGGGTGTTGCAGAGGTGTTTTAGGTTAAGCCACCTGCTACGTTTGGTAAGTACGAGAATATTCTAGAAGCTCTTACAGCGCATTTATTGGGACATAATATAGTCAATTTTTCGAAAATAAAATAAACGTTTGTTTCTAGAAACACTTAAAGATTTAATAATATCGATAAAGCCGTATATTTTACGGTTTAAGATACGGATACGATTTAAATGTAATTATTTTGTAATAATTCGTATAGTTTATTATTTAAATTAATAAAATCTGAACATATCTAATCCGATGCCGGCTTGCTCGTAGAAATTCATACAATTCCGTTTATTGTGATGAACGCACAATTACCTACATACTTCCTCCGACATTCTACTCGGGAATGAAGGCTAAAGCTCTCGAAGTATCCCAACGCTCCCTGACACGTCCTACACCAAGTCCGCCGGCCGAAGGGGTTTGCAATTTTAGAAAATTTAATACAAGTGAAGCTTCGCTTAGAGGGAGCCGACATCATCCTCCCTGGGGGCCGAGGACGCGTGCCGAAACAGCTGATTGCCGGCCGGCCACCATAAAAAATCATCTACAATCCGGTCCACATCAAAATAGCCGTTAATCACTCCACCATAAGGGCGTTTTCACCGTGAACTGTCAAAACGACCCCTCACGTTGGGAAAATTCAAGCGATTTCCAACTCAAACACCGGCTGTGAAGTACCAAAAGTGCTCGCAGGCGCGTCTCTCGGTGCCCGTCATCTACAGAGCAGATGAGGCGCGGTACAGTACTCTGAACTTTAAAACGGTGGGACAAAGTCGCTTTTACATTGCAAGTGCGAGTTAACGAGATAAAACCGAATGGATTTTGTGCATTTCACTTGGCTGGAGGCCGCGGCGTGCCTGCGATCAAGTTAGCTGCATTCGGTACTCGGCGTTCGGGCAATAAATGAAAATATTTCACATCGAAGATGAATCGCGCTTAATTACTGCGGCCGCGCTAATGTTTTTAATATGGAAACCATTTACATCCAACATAAAGACACACACGTTAATTAGTATTAATATATGAAATTAAAATAATAATGAACTACATATTTGTTTTATTGCTATTACATCATCAAGACAAGTACCCAACCGGGCAGGCAGAGAAAGCAGTGGCAATTTCCACCGTTATTATCCATAGTAATCAAGAAATCAATATCGAAGTCATTCAAATAACATCGTCGACGGAGAAATCATTAGTAAAACAAAGCGCGGCAAAATGAAATCGAAGATATTGAGTCGTCAAAAGTTTTACGTAAAACAACGTGTTTGAGACCCAAACATGACCTGAGTGAACATAAACTTGAGAATGCGAGCAAGCAATTTTCATTTTTATTACCATCAACATAAAGGACAATGTGTGCTGTATTCTGTCATATACAAATACAATGAAGCCGTCAAACCGCGAGATGAAGTGTAATTAAAAACTTTGGTAGCGAGTGACCAGCATTCAAATTCGATATTTGAATATTTATGAATGACGACTACGCATTGGCGCGCGCTGCAGCGCGAAGTAGCTCACTGTTTAGCTAATGAATACCCCAAAAACATATGTATTACAAACAGTGACTCATTCGAAAATTGTTAATAGAACACACTTTAGTGATATTTACTTTAAAAGCCGTAATTAAATCCTCTCAAATATTCGTAGGACAACTACTCAGCGCTTTAAAATAAAGCGATTCATAATGGCTTCATTATTTCGAAAGTTATTAACACGCCCTGCATTCAAAAGCTACTGCAGAATGTAACGAAGCTGTCAAAACGAACAGACCGTCGGCGCAATTAAAAGTTTGTTACTGAGTGATGAGCGCTTACATTCCATATTTGAATATTTATGAACGGCGGCTGCAGGCTAACGCGAAGTGTAGCTTATTGATTAGCGATGTCGAATATAATAATTATTCACTGCAATATCAAGAGATGATAGCAAGTTTCGTTAAGACAATGGTAGCAATAGGCTGGGTAACGTTAAGTTTATGGAGGGACTAGGGTGCATAAAGTATTAACATACCGAAAACCTGATTGCAAGATATCAAGAAAGAGGAAAAAAAGAGTGACTGCGTCAATGAAAACCTTTGGAACATAGAAGATTCGCCAATTAGAAGAACATGTCAACCATAGATGCAACTACGCTTTCCATTAATTAATACCGCAATCAAACTAGCCTATAATAAAAACCCAAGATAAAATCCAATGAAGTCATTAAATGAAACAATGCTGGCTAGTAAAAAACTTAAACACGAGTAGCGAGTGTCGATTATTCAAATTCGATATTCGAATATTTATGAATGGCGAGTTGACATTCGCTGCGGCGCGGCCGCTGCAGTGTTGCTAACGTAACGAAAAAATCTGTACGTACACTCATTAGCGCAATCCGAATTTAAAAGTTTTAAATGGTTCTAAAATTTAAAAAGTTAAATGTTAGAATTTCGTTAGTAAAATTTCCTTAAATCTTTAATGTCGCACAATATACAGCAAAATAAAAGCTAAAAAAAACACTAAGGGTAGTCAAAGGAAATAAGGATGGCGCGAGATCGTGACATATAGCGAAGCAGCGCTGTTTTTCAAACTTTTCTCTTAGGTGTATTGAGGGATATTATTATTACAACATATACGTAAGGTATCGTATATCGAAACATAAAGACGGCCGACGCGCTCGCCGTCGCTCGTACTGCTATAGTAAACACGTAACGCAATCGTAAACACAGTTCTCCTTAACCTTTGCGCCTCGTACATGCCTGCGTTAACCAATCCACGTTTGGCTAATAGGTAACTTCCATCCGCGACTTCGCTTGCGTGGCCCGGGAGACATACTGAATAGAATGAAAGCGAATTTAAAATTGTACATCAAACTACGGCCCATACCATGTACCCGTAGCTGAAGTTCTATACAAAAGCATTGCATAGTTTTTATGTGAATTACTCACAAACATCAAGATAAGACAACAAGACACTGCGTTAACTTTATTTATTACTACAGTAGGTATATTGTATATTTAAGTTTTCGCAGATTACTTTAATTTTATGTTGTTGCAGACGTTTTTGTAGCTATAGCAGATCGTTTAAATTGCAGCCTCCTTCTCTACACTTGCGCCCCACAAGTGTATCTTCTTCTAAGGTTTTGATAATACTAATGACAATGAAACTTATTGAAGTATTCAAAATAAAATAAATTACACTATTTACTCATGTTCCCATTGCCGTCTTGTCATTCATTACCTATCACAATGTACTCGGCAATTTCAGAAGTACAGTGTCAGCGCTGCAAATCACAGTCTATATAAATCAATTGATGTTGTAAGCACAACGTAATTGTAAGCAAAATTCCTTTACCTTTGGACGCAGTATGCCGTTCTGTCTTTCGTTAGGCAATCATTAGTCGTATGGTTAATCAAATGTAGATGTTCGAGATGCAGTGAATTTAGGGCCCCATTGGCCCAAAGATCGCAGTTTATCTTATTCACTGGCGTAGTAAACAAGTGCGTGACGCAATCGTAAACACACCACTTCTTAACCTTTGCGCCGCTAACATTCTGTTTCACGTTATCCGTTCGTTCTATATTTAAATGTGTAAGATCTTTTTTGTTTTCAAATGTTATCTGTATTGTCATTTGTGCGTTCCGTTACCCTCCTTCTATATTTAAAGTTTAAAACTGATTTTCTTTTTTAATTACCGTTGTGTCATTTAGATGTGTTTTGTTTGTCTTAGAGTTTCGGCCTAACTTGGGGAGTCGCGGTTATTATAATTTTGTGTACATGAATTTTTAGTTTCGTATAGAAACTTATGGAAAATTGTCAATTTTACTCAGTCTACCGCCAGTTAGGTTCCCGAACTCTACTGAGGCTCGTCCAGTAGCTCACGCGGCCTGTCCTGTAATACTGTCCTTAAATATTTTGTGTATCTGCGCAGTTCGAGCTGAAGCGGCCGTTTATTTGGAATCGCTATAATTGTAAACAAGAATATGACGCAATTTGGATATTTGCGTCGCGCGGTACGGGCTGCGATAGTTTTCTGGGCGGCTCTATGTATTTTTTTTGTTCTAGGATGTAGAGAGAAAATAAAATATGTTTACATTAGATTTTTTTTCATATTCATAAGTTTCCGGTGCTGTTTATATTGATAGAAATATACTTGAGATTTTATTGACTAGCGATCGTAAAGCTGACGGTATGTGAAGTTAGACAAAGTTGAACACGGTCAGATTTGAATGCGTGACTATTAGAAGCAATTTTTTTCGAACCTATCAATGTTTTCGACGATACCGACGTTAAGGCAGCTGTTCTCTTTGTCGTTTTTGAGAACACCTTTAGAGCTTTTGATAAGCTTTGTGGGCGGTTTAAAATTACCTTCACAAAGGTTAACCACTGGTGTATATTGTTGGTAATCCACATCAGTGCAGCTTTCATTGCATCTTCTGTAGGTACAGATAAGAAATAAGGTTATTTCAAAATATGCTTAGGATATAAGAAAAGATTTTAAATAGCCATACCTTAAATAAAGAATTTTAATTAAAATTTTCAAGGGTAAATGCTTAAACTTTGTTTTTTTTTTCAATTGTTTCATTCCATTATGATTCGATACCTGCACATTGATATAGCAACGGCTGTATAGGTACACCATATAGCATTGATGGCTAAGCTGGCTAAGCTAATGGATCTCGTATAAGCCGATTCCAACCAGCAGAAGAGTGACGGTTGCACTTAGCTTGCTGTTACCGAAATTATTATTTTCGTATTAATCCCGCGCCAATATTAAAATCTGCTGATGGACAGAAATAAAACATTTATCGATTACTAATTTTACTGTTTTCTTTATGGCGTTGGATTCGTTCAAAGTAATAAATTGATGTCGAAATTTTTGTTTATATTCGAAATTAACAAAAAAATGTTAGAGAGTCGTAAAAAACAAAATCCTTATTGGATTAAGAAGCCATTACAAGAAGAAAACCAGAGTAATGGCTGCAAGATATTGTGAATTTTAGTACTCGGTAACGCCTTGATTCTGCGCAGTACGCAAGAACCGAATCCGTGCTCCTTCTAAAGACCGCATCAACTCCGCCTTTGGTAAATAGCATTAAGAATAAGCGAAATTGTAGAACAGACAATTCCGAGTGAAAACACAAGTGCTCAATTGTAATGTTAAAACTCTAAAACACAGCGATGGTGAAAGCTGTCGTTACGTAGGCCACCGGAAATCGCGCTAGAGCCTAGATTCGAGAAACCGCCAGCCTACACGTACATAAACAAACACCAAAATGTACATTAGTACAAATATAACCTTTAAAGATTTTATTATTTAAATTTTGTTCTCCATAAATGGTGGAATGTGGATTGATTTAACAATTGTATAAATCAAATAAAATCTTTAAAGGTTATATTTGTA
>DWQT01003389.1:0-12568 GCA_018244895.1 Myscelus amystis hages | reverse complement strand
GTGCACCTGCGATTTTTTCGCGTAGGTATATTGCGACCGTGAGAATTAACACGTAATTATAAGAAATTTCACTTCAAAAGTTGAATATATTATAAAATATGACATATATAGCAGCGACAATTAAAAAAAAAGTGGTGTCAAATTTACGAGTAAAAAAAACATATTTTACAATGGTTCCAAAAATTTCAAACCTGATTTTACACACCAAGCACCATAGCCATACATTTTGAAGCCAACAAATCTTGCCGTATGCTTGATTTATGAAAATTCCATTATTCAGGTAAGTCCCGGAGTTACTTTGAATTATAAATTGGAGCTTTGCGTATTTAAATTTCCTGCAACATTCCGACCTCCCGGTAATTCATTTAACATTAAAGTGAGACTAACTTTAACAGAACAGGACCTGATAATTCTACCGATCTATTTTTTTCTTTGACGCTCTGCTGAGTCTTAAAAATAAAGGAAGTTTACAAGAATTTTACATAATCAATGAAAAATATTGTATTACAATAAACACCATTGGTTATGTAACACGCTTGTCTTGGGTTGGGTTCATTCGAAGACTTCAAACTGCGATTTAGCAGCTGGAACTCCGAATCGCATTTACTCTCAAACCTAGCTCGCACCGTCAACTCGGGAAGCCATTTAACAGAAGAGGACGATTTGGAAAATATACCTTCATAAATCACGGCTAAAAATTTATTTATATACGAAACTATTTACTTTGGAATACGTAATCTTAAAGCAAAAAACCACTTCTAAAAAATCTGCCAGAATCTTGAAAAATCGCATATTTGTACATATTTTAATTTTACTCTTCATGTTCTAAATTATGAAATGTAAGTATGTATACAAAAACATGAAATCAAATTCTGCTCTAGCAATATATTACGTATAAATAATGAAAATGATCCTAGATAGTATTAATTAAAAAGGAGGCACGAAGTATACGCCACGTCACCGATCTTGGCTCGTAACAGGTGGCCTTTTGTTTTTCCATCATTACGAAGTTTCAATACAAACTTTATAGACCAAAACGTTTCTGCTTATATTGGCAAACAAGACGTTATTTTGTATATAGGAAAATATTTATTGGAAGTTTTATTTGTAATTGAATTCTAAGGGCTTCTAAGTGATGATGCAGTTAACTGCGAACCACGCGCCATGAAGAGAAACTAGAGCTTCTATTTCTCTACAGAAGATTACTACTTGGTAGGAAAAAAATACAGTACTCGCTACACAGTATTAATTCGCTTATTAGAAATCCACCACAACTGATATACTCGTAAATAATATATGTTAAAATATATATTTCTGTGCGCGTTGCCCAACACGCGCCGTCGTTGTGTACACTTCATAACAAGTAAGAGTCAACAAGAACTTGTGCCAAATGTAGGCAAAACGATAAATAAGCGCAAACAAAGGCCTCGCCTTCAAAGCGAGTTAAGGCAGACAAATAAGAAAACCCCGCGGAAAGGTTGCCGCCCGGAAACAAACGCGAGGACATCTCAATTTGTATTCGTATTCGGTTTCTGCGGATCCTTTATTTATCCCAATTAATGATAATAATATTTTCCTTCATTTTTCTATTCACTACCCTTATACTCGTATTTATTGTATAACCCAAAGATTACACTTTGCAATATCTATTTATGCTCATGTCTCAGCACAAAAATACCTTGGTTTTATATATTCCTGTATATTGTGGATTATATTTTTATGTTTTCCTCTTTTAGCATAAGTTCCAACTCGTTATCGTTGTAATTACGATTTTTTTTCTTTCTGTTAACTTTTGTTTCTGACGATTTCCGCCCCAAAGATCTAAGATATTTAATAATAACGGACCTTGTAGCAAACTTATTTATAGCCACCAATTCATTACCCGGACATGACAGCTACAAATTACGCGTCCCACATCTGGGCTCACCTAAGCCCTACAAGGAAAATCCTGAAGAAACTCTCCACAGTAATTCTGTCAACATCAGAGGGATTTCAATGTTATAAGTTAACAAAGAGTCCCACGCATTTTCGACGAGATTTAACAACTATCGTTAATATAACAATGGCTAGTAAAAGTTTAAATCGTCCTCTCCGATGTCAGGGAACTGTCGTGAAAATTCACCTCTAACAAGTGTCTAAGTATCGACCGACCTCGTTGGTGCTTAATTTTCCAGATCGTTTGTTGTACACCAGAGCGCCACGTCCACTAAAACTTCCACATGTATAGCTATTAAGGGCCTTCCAAAATGAAACACCTTAATAAAAGCGTGCAAAAGTTATTGGTACTCCCAATGTTCTATCATCATACTGTAATATATATAAATGTCTTAATTCACAGTTAGCAACGGATAATTTTTACATCCATACGTAAACCAATATTCATACTCATTAAACAAATAATATGCTATTAGCAAAACCTCAAAAAGAACTTTGCATTCAGTGGCCATACATATGCATATAACACAAACCATAAAGTGTTTGAAAATGGATGTTAAAATAAAATATATATTTCATTGAAAGATATTCTTAAGACATTTTTTGTCCTTGACTAGTCTATAAAACTTTAAAAATAATTAAAAATAAGAACGCTATCAAGTTAAGTTTAATATTCATAAGCAGTCGTCTGAATTTAAAATCAAAGAAAAGACTAATAAGAGAAATAAAGTTTTCCGCCGGCCTTAAATTGATCGTTAATGTTTTATTTCCTTGATTTTTATGGACATAGAATTTTTAACAGCGCTGACGTAAACCATTTTCCCTTTAGCGACATTAAAAAAGGGTCCTGCTTAAATTGAATTATTATATTTACAAAAGACAATTTAGTAATGGAAAACCGTACTTTTAAATGACATATACAATCATAAAAGTCGATCAAGCCGTTTAGAAGTATTAGTGATAAACGCTTTGCCACATAGCAATTAACTAAGTGCTATTAGACGAGCATCGTGAATGAAATCGCAAATATCTAGTCCCGAGATACTGTGACAGTTATTGCCCAGTCGAGCTGTTTCGCATTCGTCCACTGTAGAGGTCATTAGTCTCATTCGTCAGAAGTTATGTCTTCTCCCGCTTAACATTATTAAAAGCCTTAGGTACACTTACACCGTGTTTTTCCAATAAAAGCAGACGGAATTTAAACCTCTGACACCAGGTATCAGACTGACATCTAAACCACTAATCCACTACTGCATATCCAAATATACATACGTAAATTTGTATGTAGCTCTTATGTTGGGTACAGTTTTAATACTACGTTACGAAAAAGTCACTGTTACTGAAACTGAAACTAAACTTTGTTATTATAAAAAACAATCATTTTTATAATAAAAGTTTAGTTTCAAGTCACGTGATAAAGCGTATTCACGCAGACTGTATATATATATATGTATATGTATATCACCGGATAAAATATTTTTCTATTGAACTATAATATGTATTTTGTGTGAGGAGCATTAACAAACATATTTTGCATGGCATATTTTAAGACAGTCTTCATAACACTGTACAATAACCAGTTATTATTATCAATATCAGAATCAGGCATGAATACTGTAGTCAATAAATACACGGTATTGGTCCTAATCCTAAGTATATAAGCATAAGTAACTGACTGAAGAATTTTTGATTGTATGTGTAATTGGATATGCTGGCTTAAAGCCAACCTATTCACTCAGTCGTACAGTTCATTAAGGATTAACCTTGAGATAAGCTTATTTATACAGCTACGTCATATTCAATTAAAGCAGCATTCATGTTTATTTCATTTCATGAAGCTATCGAGTAAATTCCATTATGTAATGATTAATTGTTTTATTTAAATCCATATGAGTTCACACTTATACAATCAGTACTGACGGACGGACGATATGCAATCGGTGTATACGTATAGAATATAAAACTAATAAATAATAGGTAATAATATTTAATATTATTATGCCATTTGCCTTAATGTTCGCCCTTTGTAATCCTTTGGGTTACAATAAAGAATAAATAATTAACTAAATATAATATATACAACTACATCCACAATTAGGGGCGAACTCATATCCAGGACTGGTCTGTGAAACGATCTAGCAGCAGACTCGAAGGAGGCAATTACCAAATACTCTTTTTTATGGATAAATAAGGTATCAACTATACGAGTAAAAGGTACTACACGAGCAAAATTATTAAGGTTTGTAATATTAATTATTTACAATAGTATATTAATTATTTTCTTTGGATGTTTAAGAAATAATTTTATGTTTCGTAGAAACATGTTCCAATAAGTCTAACATGAATTATGGCAAGCTTTGTCGGCTTAAGTCGGTATAATCTACCTGTGGAATCCTGAAACTTAGCGCAAACCCAGTTGCCCTTAAATAGTCACGCTGCCTAATATGAGCCATTTATATAAAGCAAGCATACGTAATTTTAATATTTACCTACTACTACTTTTCAAAATTTCAATTGTAACCACGAAGTAAATGTAATTTCTCTACACCACATTATGACCTGGAACTCAATTGTGATAAAACAGTTAATCTAGTGTATGGAAATTGCAAAATTGGCAGTCTGTTATGATCATAACCTTACATTTGACTGCAGAACATTAAACGACACCGTTTGCGAAGTCGCTATAAAATCTTACTGAGATACTCGTAGATCTCTAAAATCCTGATCTCAGTATTCATGTGGCATGTTTGGCATTAATATAAGCAAACACTATGCAATTGCATTTCTTACCACTATTCCACGTTGACAATTATTCTCGTTTTTTTTTTTGGTAGAGGAAATATGGAAAACCGAATGGACACTTTATTCATTTTCAAGCAACTGTATGTTTTAAATTTCAAACAAGTGCTTGCCATTTTGCTACATTTCATCGAATTATGATCAAACTATAGTTCCTTTCCGTTTAGTTCACAATATTTACGATAATGTTGAGAAGTGAAAAAAATTATAACGATCTAAACGTTTTACAGCCAACTCCGTAAAATGTCGGCATAATATTCTCAGAAAAACATGCTTTTGTGTTACAATACACTATAGAACTAGGCGACTCAAATACGCCACTTGAATCAAAAGCGAAAAGTAACGAGGTTGAAAGCTGCTTTGCGTAAGTTTCCTACATAAACAGACTCAAGAAAATAAATCGACGTACGAAAATCTAATGTGATATGTGACGCATAACTCAAACAATTTTTAAAATATAAAAGTGGAATGTGCATGTTTCTTTTTATCGAAGTTAGGCATGTTTACAATGTTTTCGCCGCTTATGAAATATTAATAAGTTTACATGGCACTGACACTAATTATACCTATCCAATCTCTGACATACAGGTACAATCCATAGACACAATACAGCATCCTTGAGCGGAAATAATGATAAAAAATAACACAATCTACTAACAAACTTTCTTTTTAATTTCATTTGAATCGCGAATAAACAAAAGCAAAAATTTTGAAATAAGGAGAACGACCATATTTTGTGGTACGAATATACAACAGTCGGACCCTTGTCAGGGTACGGTACAGATGCGAATCGTGTTGGCACGTGTTACATCGGGAATTAATAAGCTTGGTCCGTCTTCCTGCGCCATTTTATTAACGTGCAAGTTACGTGGCTTTAATGAACAAAGCTAACCGTACAATTACATATATCTCTGGTTATATCAGTAACTTTAATTAAAATTAGAATTCAAAACTTTCATTTCACCACAAATACTAATTATTTTTTAACAATATATTATTTCTCGACTCATTTCCCAACGTATTCACAACATGTTATTGAAGTTGTCTCTTAGATATTATTAAGATTATCGTTATTTTCCTTGTCACTTTTATATAACAGTCATATAATGGTGTTATTCCAATTATGTTTTCACTTTGCGATACCTATTGTACTGATGGAATGCAATATTTTTCGAGTTAAACAGCGTCCCATGTCACTTCCCGACCCTCAAACTGTTTTTATGCAAATGATCACGTCGATCTTTTACTATTCCATTTCGACGTGCCACGGGTACGAAATCTTAGTATGAATATTTAATATTTAAATGAATGTTAACTGTGCATTTTTGTTTCCGTTTGACATAAATCGTTCTGAATATATAATCTTTACTATTTATTGTTATCATATGATTACCAGCTTATCACAATAAATCTAGAGCCAATAAAACTGCGTTAGCTAAATACATGTGCATTTTCCATGACTCTAATTTCGTGAGCCATTCTATTCGGGATACATATTGTGATACAATTTCCAATTTCAATATAGCGAGCGCCCAGGCAGTCCACGCTATGAACACAACAAACGGACCTCATGTTTGCTTTAGTGTAGAAATGGCGTCTATTTTCGGTAACCTCCTGCCATTATTTACTCGCCTTCGTAGCTTTTTGCGCTCCTGTTATATTGTTTTAAAAATTATATTGATTAAATTACATTAGGACAATACACCCATGACGATCCGATCCCAAATAAATCAGAGTGAATTACGATGAAGAGACGACTGACAAACGTCTTATGTACTTTTCTAAATATTATAATTATGGAGGTAAATTTACGTGAAGACAATGATTATGTTATAAACGATTTTCTGAACGTGTTGGATCTGGTTAGGTTAGAGAAATCTGATGAACTATTAATGATTATCCAATAAGCCAGTGTTATATAGAAAATAGAATATCTTTGAAAATACCAAGAATTTATGCCATACCTATATTGTAGCAGAATCTTGATTACAGGCTGAATGTTACTTAGCAAGACGCAGGCAATGAAGAGAAGCCGAGATTTCCATAGTAGTTTATTGCCAACTCTAGCCCGGAGGGTTGTCGATTCAAATCGCACAAGACAATATTTTCCGTTACAGTATTATTTCCTCCGAAATGCTTATTTATGCTTTAGAAAAATAAACACGAACCAAAAAATACACAATAAAAATTAATATTACATACTACTACATTTCATTAAGTTTAAATTCAGACACTCAGAACATAGGTTCTATCATTCAGACTTCCTCACTGTGTCGCACCTGATTGTTATCGTTATTGGGTGATTTTAATTAGTTTTAAGCATTGTGAGAGATCTTACAGCTGGTGGCGTGGCGTAAGGTGCTCTGTATTTGAGACCTCTGAGAGTGTCCAATAATGAATGATAAGTAGAAATATCTTAGCACTTACCTGATAAATTAAAATATATATTATTTTAAACAAAGGAGCGGTAAATATAAATTCTTCGAAAATATTAAATTGTCTAAAATTGTCTCTTAAACCAGAGCTAATAAAATAATGGCTGAGAATAAAGAAAACCATTACAGAACAATACTAAACCGTTAAACATGTACCTATTCCAGTAACACCCGCATCCATTATTTAAGTTCTATTTATATTTCACGTATAGCATACTCGTGCTTATTACGTCGAGAAATTCACCATTTTATTCGACATTCCTGCCTTGTTTGCGAGTGAGACATGTCTAATAAAATTTCATCACATTTTGCTGCAGTAAAAATGGAAGTTATATAAGTCCCGGATACGCAAGCACTCGTAAATTGTCAGTGAAAAGATTTCGTTATCCTTATTCCCCAAGAGATCTTTAGAATACTCTCTACGTATTATCGTAGAAAAAACGCTTGCGTAAAATAAGGGCAAGAGACCTGGGCTCAATTACACCAAGTTCTGACGCCCGAGATCAATTACACGAAGTTCTGTCCACGATTTTCAGTCAATAATAAAATATGCGGTTTTCAAAATCGAAACACAAAAACCACTTAGACATAATATGTTTCAACATTTTCTTAAAGTTAGGAAATTGAAACATTTTTAAGTGGCAATTTATGTGGCATACATTGCGCAATAACAGATGGCGCTTGCTACTATTATTTTAATTATGATGTAATAATATAATAAATATACCGTAAATAAAACTTCTTTCGTTTCATAATATATGTTTAATACTTTTTGTATATTTAGTAAAATGAAGGTACATATTTTTCTTGAGCGTACAAAAGGTTAATAAGTAATGTAAAAACTATTCATAGTGCCAGTTTTAAAATATACATACTATAAAAGATAAACTTAATTTATTAAAGTTTGAAATATCCATTCATTAGCAATAAAAATCTACATTACCATTTACAGTTTAATACGGTTAACATAAGTTTCCATAGAGCTATAGTACACAATTTATGAGTAACAAAGTGCGAATTAAGTAATTATTTGCAATTATTGAGTATAACTCGCACAGAATCTCAGTCTATATATTCATACGTTGTGAGCGGCAAGCGTAGTATTTAATTCGATTTACACAACCAGACATGTTGTCATGGATATCAGTTTTCTTCAAGTTGTGGCCTAGTACTCCAAAGATTGTTAATATTCCATGAGTCATTCAAAAGCAAGAAGTCATTTTTCAATGTTTAATATTCGTCATGTCAAGAATTCAGGTTTTTAGAAGAATACTAGTGCCGGGAGGCCAACAGTCTTAAGAAGACTGTACTTTAATTCTTAAACAAAATGAATAAAGCCCCATCTACCCGATCTATAGCTATGTTTTAGACCAATTTTCGTGCAAACAAAAAACCATATCATTTTAGTTCTTTTAAAAAACATTCGACCATCTTAAATTATCTTAAATGTCTTTAGTTGAGATTGTGACAAACTTTTCTATAGAATTCTGGTTAAATAAAAAAAAATCGTGAATGTAGCTCGAATTAATACTATAATGTTTATAGTATCATTGTAATGTGACCCCAGTGAAGGGTTCAGCCCTCTACTAGTTTCACGCTAAGATGTAGTGCGCTACAAAGATCAGTGACCTCATTATTTCCATTAGTCAAACCACAACAACATAGCGCTACTTTCAGAAGTACCCCATCCCCTGCTGTGCGTCGTACATTTTCACTTCATCCTTTTTCATCACTAATTCGGGCCTGCAACAAAAATATCGTTAGACCTTTGTTATTTTGGGTTTTTTAGCATTTCATTCACAATGTATTCAAGGGATATTTTTCTGTAGTTAAGTCCATATGAAATATTATAGCATGCAATATCATTTAAACATTATGCAATTGAAAAATGTTAATTCTAGTATGCAACATTATGTGAACATATACAGCGTGTACGAAATAAAACATTGGTACTTACAGCGATATCTGAACTGTGTGTTGTTGAGCTGTAAAATTAACGTAACCATATTAGTATGATATCACTATGTAATTTACAAACATCATGAGTACATATAACGAGTCTGCTGAAAATTTAAAAAATGCTATAACTAAGACTTAAGCAGTCAGATCATACTATTCCATTGAGGATGTGGATCCTTCGGAGATATTAGATAGTGTACAGAAAAGTTTCATTTGAAGAGGCCGAGATACGAGGGAAGGTATATTAGCACAGAATTGTAGAGAAATGTCTAGTTTGAAGAGGGCGAGATATGAGGGAAGGTATATTAGCACAGAATTGTAGAGAAATGTCTATTTTGAAGAGGCCGAGATATGAGGGAAGGTATATTAGCACAGAATTGTAGAGAAATGTCTAGTTTGAAGAGGCTGAGATATTGGAGAATTTCACCAATGGGCTGGTGCTGCAGCATGCCGCCGACGTCGGAGAAGTACATGTGGTGGTGCGGCGGGGCGAAGTCCTTGTCGGCGAAGGGCGGCAGCGGAGCGGGGGGCGCGGGCGGCGGCGGCGGCGCGGGGGGCGCGAGGGGCGCGGCGGGCGCGGGCGGGCGCCACTTGGCGAGCGCGGCGTCGTGCTGGCGCTGCAGGCGCTCGGCCTGCTTGTAGGCGGGCTCGCCGCCCACGTAGTCGCGCTTCACGCGGTTGTGGCTGCGCACCTCGTGCTTGCGCAGGTCCGCCCTGCCCGCACACACACACACGTTACAAACACCGCACACGCACACACACACATTTTAATATAGCCACAACTTGCACTTCTCTAGGAGTCAGCGCTCCGAATTAATGTGTGTGCAAATTTTGGTTCATATCATTATTATTAAAAAGAAATGCTTTCTATTACGTCTACCAAATGATTAGTAGCTCACAGTTGTTAACATAAAATTCTAGTTTAATATCAAATCTCAATGGACTCTTAAAAAACGCTACTTTTTTTATGTGAAAAGAGCTATAATTAAGCAGGCAGCAGTCATAAGTAGCCGCTACCACCCATAGCCATCTCCAACAAACATCTAGTACTGGTATAGAAGACTGAATCACAATCAAATAACACAGATTCGTTTAATCATCATCATTTGTTGTGGAAATGCATATACATTCCCAATGACCCAACCTCTCAAACCTTACACCCATCGTCTTGAGGCGATGAGACGGAATATCTCCAGAACCGTTATTATAAACCTTTGCAGTGTAAACAAGATTCAAAGTACAAAGACTATTGTAAACAAAATTCAAAGTAGAAAGACTATTGTAAACAAGATTCAAAGTAGAGAGACTATTGTAAACAAAATTCAAAGTAGAAAGACTATTGTAAACAAGATTCAAAGTAGAGAGACTATTGTAAACAAGATTCAAAGCAGAGAGACTATTGTAAACAAGATTCAAAGTAGAGAGACTATTGTAAACAAGATTTAAATTAGAGAGACTAATAGCAACAGTAATGTGCATTACAAACGCACTTGTAACAGAAGTCGCGGCCGCACTGCGCGCACGTGTGCTTGATGTTCATGTGCGTGGCGTCGTGGTGGTCGCGCAGCGCCGCGCTCGTGCGGAACGCCTTCTCGCATAACAGACACTGAACACAAAAATGGCCTTTATTGTCACCGCATAAGGTTCATAAGCCATATCAAGTCCTGTGAACACTAAGACACGGGAATTTGAGAAGTTACAATTCCTGTAAAGGTAACCGGTCTGTTCATTTGTTATGAAGCATCTGTGAATATAACAAATAGCATTGCAATCTAATAAATTCAATAACAAGGGACTCCTGGTTTTGGAAGTTAGCTAAAAAACGACCCGGCAATTATTTATAGCGGTCAGACTCAGAACATTGCTATGTCCGAATATTCTTACTATAGCCACTTAGACGCCAACAAACATCTGAAGATTTTATTTTACCAGTCACACATAATTGTTAGTATTTCATTTATAAGATCCTTAATTGTATTTAGACAATAAAGTACACCTCTCTCTCTCTCTACATCCACATACTTGTTGTAATTTAATATTTTTATTTTTTTCTCCACCTTGAGAGGGTCTTAGGCCATAGTCTACCACGCTGGCCAAATGCGGATTGGTAAACATGACATTTAATATACATACCTTAAATTGTTTCTCTTGGTGTGTGAGCTTGTGTTTGTTCAGATTGGAGGGGTTGACGAAGCACGCCGGGCACTCGGCGCACTTGTACGGCTTCTCGCCGGTATGCGTCCTCATGTGCATCACTAAATAGTATTTGTACTTGCTCTTGTAGGGGCACAGGTCACAGAAGAAGTTGAATGTGTTCGAATGGACAATCCTGCAAGTTATAATAACACTCAATATATTAGCAAACACAAAATGATTCGGCGTGTATGTATGAAGAGAGCGATGGATGTGGATGAAGCACGAAGGGAGATATTTGGCACTCGGTGCGCCCTGCCTACCCCGTTAGGGACCTGGCGTGATGGTTATATTAATATATATACTAGCTGACCCAGCAAACGTCGCTTTGCCAAAAAAAATATTGATAGACATTTTCATCTCTACCCTTTGCTGTTTACGGAGTGAGAAGTGACACTGGTAGACACCCGGCGGGAATAATATCACCATAAAAAAATTTGGTTGGTCGTAGAAAGGTGAAAATTTAGGGTTGCGTGTATTTTGTAATGCCGAATCATAAAAAAATAAAAACAAAAACAAAAAATTAATTCAAAAAATATAAAAAGAAATGTTAGGGGTGGACAACCCTTAATACTTAGGAGTATAAAAAATAGATAGTAGCCGATTCTCAGACCTACTGAATACGCATGTAAAATTTGGTAAAAATCGGTCAAGCCGATTCGGAGGAGTACGGTAACTATTGTATTAAACATTGTGACATTGAAATTTTATTATTAGATATAATGATTGTCTATGAAGTGTGATTGAATGTAATAAGTTACATATGGTTCTTAAGTCTTGTAATGATGGGGAACTCCTTGCCGCACGTGGGACACTTGTGCAACACCTTATCCTTGTGTATATGCCGCATGTGGTGCGCGATGCTCACGACCAACTGGCCGCACACGTCGCACGCACGACGCATGCATTGCCTCTCCCGTCTATGAGATACTAGCTCCTCCTGCAACACAAATTGATTTGATATTGAATATTATATTTAAGCCAGTTTTCAAGGTCACAGTTTGTCTATGAAAATTCCCCAATCACATGTCGTCGACTAAATAGAAAAATGACATATTTCAAAATTTTTGGAAAATGAGATTATTTACATAAAACGAGTATTCTATCAACATTCTTATGTTCTATGTAATAATCTCATTTTTCCAAAAAAATTGAAATATATCATTTATCTACACTCGCGTGCAAAAGTATGGAATCACTTGCTTGTGACTTGCTACGAAGTTATTTCAAGTAAACCTTATCGATAA
>DWQT01003388.1:0-12573 GCA_018244895.1 Myscelus amystis hages | reverse complement strand
CGAGAACATATCATTCGTCTAAGTCTAGAATTGAAAAATTCCCATACAAACTTCACCCTCCCATTTCACCCCCTTAGAGGTTGAATTTTACAAAATCCAGTGTTAGTGATCACTTACGTCATTAAAAGAACCCGTATGCAAAATTTGAAACTCCTAGCACTTGTAGTTTCTGAGATTTCATGATGAGTGAGTGAGTGAGTGAGTGAGTGAGTGAGTGAGTGACCTTTCGCTTTTATATATACAGATTTACATTTACATACCCATCTTTTCTGTAGCTAATGCCCTATTTCTAAAAACGAATTGTACATATCTCGCAGCAATTGTTCGCGCTGAGGCGCTGAAGTCGGAGGGCTGTGTTTACAGTGCTTTAGTCACGGTCGGCAGTATCGCTGTAAAGACCTGTTGCACAAAGAACGAGTTAAGACTAAATCTGAATCCCACTCAGAATTTGTTTCCGTTGATTAACAACTACATTTTTAAAGATAATTATTGAGGAATCGAGAAAATTTTCAATGAAGATATACGTAAAAAAATATATCTAAAATTTAATTGTTACTCGCTATAACGGTGAAGGGAAACATCGTGAGGAAACCTGCACACTTTATAGATGTTTAAAGTGTATAATGTTTTCTGAGGTGTGTGAAGTGTATCAATCCGCACTTGGCCAGCGTAACTTGAACTAACCTAAATCCCTATCACTATAAGAGGAGAGCCGGTCCAGACGTGGAGAGCTAAAAGTTGAACATTAAAAAAAAATTCAACTTTCCTTCTATCCGTCTTCTCTCCAAATATACCCTAGTTATCCATAAGTTCGGTTGACGAAGAGCCTAATACTTTTGCCTTTGTCGCTTAAACGGTGTGTATACGAAGGACGGTTAGTCACGGTCCACGGTACCGCCATATGGCGACATGTCATGCGCCTCGTGCGCGTGGGCACAGAAGTCTTCCGAGAAGCTTCCAGAAACAATGTGCAATGCGAAGTCACGTTCGCTATCGAGATTTATAATGCACGTTCGCGGCCCGCGCCATCTATGCGGTACAAACAATTAATGGTACCTACATTCTCAGATACGTCTATAGAAAACGGCGGATTGTCCTCTATTTGCTTCTGTTTCCGTGTGCTCCATAAAAAAACATCATCGAAACAGCTCTACAAGCGTCATATAAACAATTGCGATTGTATTCCGAATACCAGGCGCGCATGACTAAATACAGTCCGAAGTCGTAGCTACCGTACTTGTGAATGGACGCTGACGTCACGACCCGCGGCGCCCACGCACCATATGGCCGTGCCCGTACCGGTTCGATTCCGTCATTGATTGAAATGTTCTAGTCGCCTTCATTGACTAATTTGTTTTTAATGTTTCATGAAAGGTAAACTGGTTAGTTTACTGGTTAACGATATATGATAAATGAATAGCTTTACGTTTATGTGTGTGTGCCTCGTTATTTGTATATGTATTTATAATGAACAAAACAATTTGAATTAGAAGATAATAAATCTTTTCGTATCACTCACCAAACCGTGATTACTGTTGCAACGGTGTACTACTAGTAGCTCCATCTAGCGGAGGGCTGTCGAAACTGCAACGACGTTTTAGTCTTACCAGTGTTGTCATATAGCAAATTCATTATTTATGAATATTCTGTGCACTCACTGTTTACGATTACGATTAAACCATTCTAAGTAGCCGGCGTGTTTACATGTATGTTCATAGGTTTTAAGGCAATATACCTAAGGCATGCAATATCAGCAGCAGGCAGCATCTTTGACGTGGAAACGAGACGACAAATCAAAAAGTGTCAAAGTTCAATTTCGGTCCATCAACGTTTGGGGATTAGCCGAAATAAACAAACAGATAGAACACAGATACTTTCATATGTAATTGGTAAAAACCCGTAATTTGTAGTTCAAAAACAGTCACTTCAATTTTATTGTGTGTAGGGATAAAGTTGCATATGTGAACAACAATTTCCCGTATCATAACGTAAGGGTTTTATGTAATGTTCGTCATAGAAATTCCCAATGGATGGTTCGCGTGACTGGCGGCATTCGAACGTCATGGAGTCGCGAAAGCCTTTTCATTCATAATAAATGGCTACAATTTCACGTGTATATAACAGAAAATATAAAATAGATTTGAGGTGTCAACATTACTAGCGCACGTAACTTTCAATAATTAGAGTTGCCAGGTTTTGAAGCCAGATTGCCCGAATGCGAGATTAAAATGCCGAAAATTGAGCTATCATTGATACTGAATATTTATTGAATATTCATATAGATAAGTCCTGGCGATCCGAGTTCAATGACCCCTAAAATTGGAAGTGGTGATAAATAAACAAATATAATAGATCAAAATTGACTTTTTGACTAAAACGTATATTTTTTTTAAATATTGTATAATAAATTTCATAAATTTGTCATATTTGCGGTGACAGTTTAAAACATTTTGGTAATTTCTCTTAAAGTAAGTTTTGTTATTAATCATTAGTTTTTTTAACTTTATTGCGGTTAATAAATATTAGTAATGTTATCTTATCTGTGCTAATAGTGACGGTGTTTGTTTGCCTATTGACAAATCGATGTTTTAACGGGGTCAATGATTTTTTGTTTTTAAAACTACAATTTTCATTAAGACAAATACTCCTGCTAGTAGTCCAGACATTGATTGGTACATAATACTCGTATGTATGTGACATCGTAAACCTAAGTAGCTAAAAACGTGCAATAACTCAGCCAGTAAATTTGCGAAAGGTCTAAAAACACAAAAAAATGCTTGATTATTAAGAATTTAAGAAAGTATGAAAAAAATGTGCTCGTACACAATGTTCCGGTATCATGTACATGAATAATAACTTAGTAACAAACAGATAACACTAAGTATTTGAAGTTTTGAAGTGGGTCGATGAGGTCTTAACCCCAAACATTATCTTGAACTAATACCGGTATGTAATTAATTGAAATGAACGATTAACTAGTTACATTTACAATAGATATGAATATATTCAAATTATTTTATTAATGATGTTAATTAACAAAAAATCTGCAACCAACTAGGTCTTGATTAGGAAATTCGATCAAAAAATTGTATACAACATGCACACAAGTGGTTTGTTTCTATTAATGACTTTAAAAGGTAAATAAGTATAAATCCATGTTTGTAAGCATACATTAAAAGCATATTATCCCATTATAATACTTCTACGCATTCCTAGAAAAGCATTGACGGTACTTTAAGAACAATTAAATTTCAATTTATAGCGCTTCCGTCGAGGCGTCGCATCCGCAGCGCAGCCTGCGCGCGCGCATACAAATCGTACACTTTCTGGCGCCATCTGGCGGCCGCCGGCAACACTGTGTCCGGTCCTTTGTTTTTATGTCGTTAAATATTGGCTATCGGATACCAGTAATCTTCGTAGCAGACTACACTCTATACTTCTGCGACGAATATTTTTTTTAGACTCGACGATACCCATTTCGCCTTCCGTTTCAATTCCCATCAATATTCAATACTGCAGCTCAACCCATCCAGTTATAAACATTTGCATGCAATGCATTATGTTTGCAAATTTCGCATTGTGCTGTTTAGAGAGATAACAATAGTATAACTGCTGTTTGTGCTCCAAAATTCTTTTGATAATGGACCTTGTTACTTATAATTGTAATACAAATTTAACAATCAATAATTCAATATAAATGAACTAGTAGACATCTTTAAACTGTACTCCTTTAGTTTTTATTAAAAAATCATATTTATTTTCATTGTGTTTTTCAATTACTAAGCGAACGTGACAAAGAGCGGTGACGTCACTGACTTATGAATCAAGTCATCGATATACCTAATCGGTAAGTGACAGAGTCACCTGCATCACCTTGACTCATCAGCGTATGTCAGCGTAACCTCCAAATCGTTTGCCTCGGTACTTTATTACGGTTTCCGACCAATGCGTGCCTTAATACTTGTAGATCGGATAGATTTATACAGAGCGTTTTATTGTGTCAACACTGTGTGATTAATGTATCCATTAGTCTTGAGACTTGTGCACAGAATTATTTGTTATATTTGATTAAGAAACTTATTTTTGGTCTTATTACTAATATGTAAGAAAATATCTAGGTAACATGATGTATAATATAGGAGTGCTCCAGGATAGCGGTTAAAGCCCTTTATTATTAAGTATAAAAAAATACAGACGAATTGAATACCTCCTCCTTTTTGAAGTGGGTCAAAAATGGTCAATACCCAACAAAAATGTCGAACAACGTTTTGACGTCTGGATCAAGTTTAAAAAATGTAACGGTTACCATTTTCAAAAAATTTACTTGTAAATATTTTATTTGCCTTATGTATTTTACGTTTTCTTAACACACTAAAAACAAAAAACATTAACCTTAAATCGTACGAGATAGCTCGAACCGGCCGCGCGAATATGTTTCAAATTGTAGCTGAATTACGTCACCGACCTTACAATATCTTGCTCATATTTATATTCATACATAATTGTAGACACAACTGAGGTTGTTTGAAGTTCTTGCGAGCGCTAGGTATTTTAAACATAACGAATTTTTCCATCATTCTTGGCCTGCTGGTGCATCGTTTTCGAACTGAACTGTTCGACGGGCGGTGTTGGGTTCGATTCCAAACCGGGAGCCGGGACTCGCATTTTGCTCAGTGTGATATCATCGGTATAAGTATTTAAAACATACTTTATATGGGTTGTGTATCGTAAAAAGGGCTCCGTTTAATTTGGGCCAGGTGCGGTGTGCTTAGTAGTGCATAGAAGTTTTTATTATAACTTGTATTGCTTAATTCAGCGCCTATTAAAGGCCTTGCAGTTTAAAATTCGCGTCTTTAAAAATACCCACATACATAAGTATCGACGTGTGTACATGATTCAGACTCTGAAACAATGGTGGAATGTTCCATGTTCAAATGTATGCTCGTTCATGCTACTCGTATTTTTATGTAGTTATCCAGATACAGTATATTTTTGGGTCGAAATAATCGGTCATTTCATGATTTCATACACAATATTACAGATTCAGATTCGAGCCTTAGACTCTCGGCGTGGAATGCTGAAAAGTAAGCCACTACGCTACTGCCACTTTAATGCTAAATGTGTAACTAATTAATACAAATGGGTAAATAATTGACAATTCATTCTAATGTACACATGTGTTTAGAAATTACGACTCTGCAAGGAATTCTAATGGGGATGCATTATTTATTGGCTTTTAACAAGGTATTGCCTTTCGATAAATTAGCAGCGTTAGTCACTTAATTGTCGTTCAATTGCACAACATCGAATCACAATCATTAAATCGCTGTGTAAGCAACTGTGTCCTGAGGAAATGATTACGTTTCTCAACAGTACCTACTGTGACAATTAATAAATACTCGTCATTAGCATATTATGTTCACTGAATTATATTTAGGAATATTAAAATAAATATACTTTATATCTGTATATATGATCTCTATAAACGAACCATGGAGGTAAATCTTTGGTATTTGCTAGCAATTCAACAAAGATTGCTTACTTTTAAGCTTTATCAGGCAACAATCGAAAACCAATATTTACTACCACTTTGTACATTTGAAATGTGTACCTCCTGTTTATTGACATAGACGTTATCTAATAGTTTTCAAAATAACAGTGAATAGGCGACTTTATATTCCCATCAAGCAAGGTCACAATTGAATTCAAAATGTAATAATAAAAATAACGAAATATGAAAAAAATATGTGCTCTACACGTGTTTAAAGCAACTCTACACAGTCTGAGATATAAATTGATGAATGTTATAAGAAAAGCGGAAAAGAAATCTGGGTCAATATTTCGAAACGTTAATCGATATTATTGGTAATCGATTAATTCGTTTTTAGCAGAGAGAGGCTGTCGCGCAAGTGACATTTGCTGAAAACAAGTTAACGTACACCTTAGGGTTGAAACGGGTTAAATTGTATTTAGATAGACCTTAATGTAAATGATTCAATTTACCGTTAAATTATATAGCTTTGGTGACGATAATTTTATTGGGTATGGTCAGAATTTTACATAAGGATTATCCTTAGTATAACCTTGTGTGTTTACTTTACGCTCAATCTGCGCTCGCTTCGAGGTCAATGTAAGCGTTCGAAGAATAATTTCTCATCAACGACCTTATACTGAAGACGTCATACTAACGTGATTCATTTTTGAGATAGTATGGTTTGAATTTCATAAACAAATGCAACTTGAAACTGAGTTTTAGACTAATGTTTGTGTCAAAAGAGTTCTCTATGGATATACTCGTATTTGGCTGGGATTTTGTTAGTCTAACTCTAAGGGATAGCGATGCCGACTGTTGAGCTGGAGGTTCTAGGTTCAATTCCTATCCAGGATTTACAATTTCACGATGAGCGTGAATGCTTATTGTCTGAATGTAAAATTATCTATAATAATACTTATTTAAAAAGTATTACATGTCTAGGCTATGGACTGTCTAATTTTGTGTGGGATGTATCAAAAAATGGTTGCCCTAAATTTTAGCAATGTATTTCAAAACTACATTCATGGTGATATTGAAATTAGATATGTAAGAGATATAGCCACGTGCAAACGCTGTAACTACCGATAAAATAAATAAAAATAGAATAACCAAAGCGTCATGAATGAACAATGTTCCTTTCAAAAACATCGTTAATGTCGTCCAGAGTCATCCAAATTTTTGTAACCAGATACGCCCTTACAGCTGTCTGGCATGTACGAATTACGAGCACAATTTCGCTGATGAATAAATTGCTGCAACACGCACACAAGTTCAAAGTCATATGACAATTACTGGGCTAATTAATGCGTTACTTAGTCGACGCTTTCAATGACCTTTTTCATTATTGCCACTGACGTAGAGTAGAGGTGGTGAAATATCAGAAAGATACGAAACCAATCTTGCTGCAAATCAAATTTTGTTGCGATCCACTGGAAAGTCTTAAAGTGGACAGCTAAAGCCTAGCTTATTGACTTGTATTCATTTGATTGTAAAGAAATAGCAGATGCTTATGCTGACTACGTGATTAAACTTTTACATTGCAAACATAGATTGAATTAATTTTAATCAAAACGAATTCTGCCTACGTTTAAGTGGACTGTTTCCTTACGATTCTCTAGAATTTTGACTATACTGTTCTGCTGCAGCTCACTTTTTGTCATTGGACTCTGTGCATGAATCGCATAGATTTCTTCACGTGGCAAAGTAATCTGGTCTTTGCAATATAATCAGAAACAACCTTGCGCATATTTACGGAGCTCGGAGCGTTTATTTTTGGCTGCTTCTAAACATCAGAACTTTTTTATTTTCATACTCGTAGAAGTTACAAATGAAGGGCGTAATCACAATAATACAACCAAGACTATTTTTATAAAGTTACATACCCACTTTGGTATTGTGTTCCAAGGAATCTAATTCGAATCCAAAAGTGTCATAAAACTGAAAAAATCCCTTATAACATATAGTTATTTCGTTAATTCATTAAGGAAATTGTATATTTTAAATGTTGCTTTTCAAAAGTAATCGCTTTCGTCAATGTCGCGTAGACATTACAACATCGGGTGTGTTACAATGCGCGTGTGTGAGTGGTGAGGTCGTCGCAGGCGCCATATTGGTAATGGGGTCAGGGACTGCGTCGGCGCACGCCCGCTGGCTTGCGCGCCAGCGGATATTCTCGCCAAAATAACACTTTCTCATGTTTCCGTGTGAGCGTCTTTAAATGTAACTGTCTTATCTAACTTTTCGAAATCTACCCGAGAACTTTGGAAGGAGGCATTTGGGGTTGATCTTCTGTAGCTAGAGCCACAGTAGCACTTTTGCCCTACGGCTTTTTTGTGGACTACGGTCCCCCGAACAACAGCAGAGCGCACACATGTCGTTTGATGAAAATTATTTTAGTATCAAAAAATGCATCATAAACCAAAGACTTAAAATGCTAATGAATGGTAGTGGATAGTAATGTTTAAAGATCTTTATTTTGAAGCATCCTTTTAATGTTTGTCATAGCCTCATAGCTTATTAAAAACTCTAGATTCAACAGGATACCTCTTTGTGTACATTTAAAAATAGGATGCAGATAAAGCCTCTCATATTAGACTGTGTACATTGTCTTTAAAGATAAAAGACAAAGGTAAACTTTAGGACACTGCAATAAAGAAAAGTTAATTGAGATGTTTGAGCAGTTGAAAACGTTACGAAAATTTCGTGTGCAATTGTTTCTATGTGTATTGGTATCGAAATTCGTGTTTTCATTACCACTTGAGAGATAGCGGCGCAGGTCGAGGGTTATCTGGCAGCTTGCGGCGCGCCGATACTCGGAGACGCATCGCCGATAAAACAGTTATTTATGCACGATTATTGCTTTATTCCTGAACCTAGTCGTTCGTTTAACTTATTATTATTTATGGTTTGTCGTATCAAGAGAATTGCGATAGGACATAAGCCGGCGATATTTACCAGCGCCGTTGTACTTGCGTTACTGGTTGCTCTGACGACTGCTGCGCCGAATGTTATGGGTTCGGTTCCAACCCACTTGAGGATCAAATAATTTCAACATATCTTATTGTCTGTTCAATATTTTACATGATAGAGTTGCAGTAAAGAATTGTGCGTAATATCTGTGACTGAGTCCGCAATAAAAGATTACAATTTAACTTACTTCCCGGCTGTTAAGCGATCTCCTATGGTTTATAATTTAAAACATAATATTTTCCAAGTCCGTTCGAATGTGTTACAATTGTTATGGTACTCGTACTTCTAGGAAAGTCTTGCATGAAAACAAACGGCTCATTGTAATTCGCCTGAACAGTAACCAATGATTTTATCAGTCAAAGACTATGTATATTATAATTAGTATGCAATTGCTACCACGACGGTACATCCGATAATTCGCCATATACTCCGCTACGGTACAATTGCTATGTAAAACAATAACAGAGCAACAGGTCTTCGCTTCTCCCAGTCCTCGCACCATCTTCGTCAGCTGATAACGCGCCTCGCACCATATGTCGCGAACGCTCCTAAGTGAAACCGCCCATAAATCACACATGCACGCACGGACCTACATTTCGACAACTCTACATCAATAAATGATCGATAAAAAACCCATCTGACCGCATCTGTAAACGTCTAACGTCATTACTTATCTGTACCATTAGAGGCATGACGGCCCACTTGTAGTTCTAGCGCGAGAGCTAATGACATGTAGACGCTTTTAAAAAAATACCCTCATACGCCGTATTCGTGACCGAAACTCGACATAAATCAAGCGTGAACGTCGTCTCACCCCACACAACAAAAATAGTCCTGTTAAAGGCCAAAATTAAGTGAAAAAAGTTAAAAAGGGCGCAGCGGCGCGCGTGCATGTGTTGCGCATGTGATGTTGTACTGCCGGCTCTGTTTCCGGTACCGGAGTTGAAATTTTTGCGGCCCATTGTCTTTCGGGGATGGGGTGTCAAAGATAATAGCGCAGCGGTTTTAAACAGGATAATTAAGCGATAAATTTGAATTTTTTCGTAAGTTGAAATCGCAGTATGCGAATTGTTTCGTTGAATTCTTAACTTTGTATGCTTATTTTTTGTGGCAATACAAACTTACAAATGCAAACTGCAACTGCAAGAATAATTTTACCGTGCTAGTGAACAAATATAGAAAATTGAATTATTGTTTCAACATATGTACCTATATATTTTCAATTCTTACGATGCATCCTGGTATTTATTACATCTCAGTCGATAGCAAGCAATGACTCACTGAGTAGCTTATACACTTTGAATGCGAGAACAATTTTATCCTACACAGATATCGCCGCTCTGACCTGCAGTAGCCAGTTGCTATCAGGTGGACTTTATGCATGTTTGTTATTTTATAATCAGTAAAGAAATACACCAATGTCAATGTCCGTGCTTATCTGTTACATAACGAACTGTTTACCTACAAAGTACCATAGACAATGGTCGTTGATATTTTAAATATAGAACGCGCTAATAAAAAAAGCGGCTATAACGACAGTCTACGATAATTAATCACGTAGCTGCGATGATGTATTTAATCCCTATTTTATTAATCTATTAAAGCGAATAATTATAACTAATTTAATAACCGTAATAAGCCGTAATACCAATAAGGGGTTGTTAAGTTAATTGCCTACTTATTATTCTGTTAGCGTTAATCGATTAATTACAAAAATCCAACTCACAAACTATGCAGTATCTTCATTTTTTTTCGTTTTCGTTTATTATTCTACAAACGACACAGGGATTAAGTTTATAATAGAAAAGTTTTAAGATATTTTGAATTTTTATTGTCAAATGATTACGTTCCTTGATATTTGTACATAAATTTTCTTTTTTTAAAATTCTAATTAAAAATAAAGTAAAGGTGTTACCAAATAACGTTCTGAAACAAAATGTCACAGTGACTTTTACAAGTCCAATGAACTCACTAACCCTCGTAGTTAAAATAAGCATGAGGTGTCTTCAAACGGTGACAAACTGGGGACGGGATTTCCTTAGAACGTCAGTCCTTCAGGAGTTTTCGGAATCACGTTATGACTTATTTACGCTTACATCGGCATGACTGTAATTGTATGACTACACTCCATATGAGTATACGTACCAAGTAAGGCAAATAACATATTTACCGTTGACAATATAAGCAATATTAACATAAACAGTATTAGTGCTGGTAATATAATTTACTGTCATGATTTGTGAATAGTGCTAATAATTAATAAATGCATTACATTGAAATTAAGACATAGATCGCAGGATGTATCGATCATTGATCGCTTTATGGAAAATCAATAGAGATCTCTATCGTTAACGATCACAAGACGACCGAGATCGCACGGAGTATTTCTATGATAACTTCGGGATAGCGCTAAACGGTTAACTTTGTTATAAGTGTTTTAAATAACTTCATATCATAAAAATTGCGATTCAAAAATATCGCCGTGGAATATGCTTCAGGCCTTCCGCAGTTGACCGTCGAAATTCGTCTTTCATTACAACAAAATGTCCACGCTCAATTTCTTGTGTCTCGTTCCAATCGTTTCACGTTTCCTCCGACCGATTCTTGCGCAAGCGAGCAATAAAATCGAGCTAAAATTCCACAGCGGATAACATTCTAATTAATTTGTACACTAAAAGCGTTATTCGTCATCGCCGTCTGAAACGGGAACTTAAATATAACAAAACGAGGCCCGCGCGCGGCGGCCGGCGAGTGGCGAATGATTTGGTTAGTGTTCATTTTAGTCTTATCTTCAGACTTAATGTCTGTAACCTTTACGCGCGTGTTGGACGTAGCCCCGCAGTACTGTGCACGCACATCAAAGATACGCTCTGTCATCGCTCAGAACCACTCAGATTATCAATAATACAGACGATATTGTACGAAGCAATCCGGTGACAGCGCGAGACGAGAACTCCGTTTTATGACCAATATTATATATATTATGTATGTATGTAGATAGTATAGCAAGTAACAGCTATCTAAATTGTCACGGCATATCTTAAATATTTATCAATAAAATTTACTAAACAATTAACGGTTTCGTCACATATGATTTTTTTGGAACTATGTAAGTTCCTTATCGCGCGTTGCGAAGGAGGTTAGATGGAAAAAAATCAGACGGAAGTTGTCCGACACACTAGTATTGCCAATTAAAAGAAATAAAATTATATTACGATTCCTTCACAAATTAATCGAAAGGAAGTTAGTTCCATCCGGGTGAGCCCTGACACCTCTCTTGTGTTTTTATACTTACCTCATACATGTGTAGAATGGATGAAAAAATTGTTATAAAATTAGTTTTAAAAATTATCTTTAACAACAATTTTATGTCAGAGAATACTATCCTATACTAATGCTGCAATGTAAATTACTATTAATATTAAAGATTAATCAATAAACAGAGTAAATATATTTGTACTGCACAGATCCATTTAAATATCTTTTTAAATTATAGTTAGGCTCACGATTAGCCGCCATACCGCTTGATATAAGAATTCGCAAATAATTTGTACATAGCAATAAAATTCCAAAATGGTACATATAATCCCTGTAAACAGTGGTAACATCTGCTATCGTATTGTATTCAAAATCTTTAACATTCTTCATCTTGTACGCGAGCGAATCAATTGGCGTGCTAAAAATCACACTTGAACTGGTCGGCCGATGATGTCATATTTGACTTGGATATGACTGAGCTCGAGAAACGCGCAGCCTTCGGAATGACCATAAGAGGCTTGCATTGTGTTCGAGACAGTTTAAAATCTCACACACGTATATTATTAAGGTTTTGTAAAAATTACAATTGCTTAAAATACGACGATAAAAGAACTGTATTGTATTGTAAAAATTATAATACGCTTTTCCCTTTAGAAGTAGATTGCTTTACTGGAGGTAACGATTATGTAAATGTTTTGCCGCTTAACAGCGGACTTTAATGGTACGTTCAGACTACGACAGAAATTCTGACATAAACGTCAGACATTCATGTCTATACTTTTTACACTTATACGGAATTTTCCACATAAAAC
>DWQT01003387.1:0-12574 GCA_018244895.1 Myscelus amystis hages | reverse complement strand
TGATATGACTTATTTAAAAGTTAGATCGGTAATAGGATCCAATTTTAGGGGGTCGTTAATAGGCGCCTTTACGTTATTTACTATTTCATAGTTTTCAGAACATAATAAGGCGGGTAAAATATGAAAAAGACAATTTGGGCTACACTTATAAAAAAGTCTACTGTTACACAAACTCACCTTAGAGAAAACCTAACCCGGAGATTATTATTTACTGACTTATGTATTTTTACGTTTTTTTTCTGTTCTTTAAATATTTTAATCCGTATTTCTCGTTTTGTGAATTATATTATACGTATATTTTACATAAAGGTGTAAAAGGTTAGTTTAAGTAGTGTTTAATTGGATAGCTAATTTACATTTTGTAATTTTCTACAAAATTGGACAGGACATAAATTTCCGATTGGGTGGGTGCGGAGTGGAACGCGGTATCTGGGAGCGCAGTAGCTGCCGCCGATTATCCGTCGATAAGACACAAAAACAACTTTTTGATTTATGAAGAAAGCTTGAGAGGCGGCTACCGGGCGCCGCGCCGTCCGTGCTTGTGGTATTTAGTGACGTCACCACTAATACATTCCATCGATAAACAATATAAACCGGCTTAGCTGTTTATTATTTGCCACACAGATACATTCGAAACGAGCCCATGCAATTAAGTTTAGTTACGAACACAGGAAATTAGATTTGAATATGCGTTGACGTATAACATAAATAAACACTGTGGCACCTATACCCTTGAATTATTATACTTAACTTAACTACTTAAGTATAAAAAAACCTCATGATTAAATACTACTATTTAGTTAAATACACTTGCTTACATTAACTTACACAGGAATATACCCTCTTTGTTGAATTACTTGTGTTATCTATACTTATTCAAATTATTATAAATATGTATTCAATACTTAAATAACCTCTTAAAGTTACAATAAGTAAACGCAGTTGGTTCTTTGTTGAACCTGCACATTAAGAATTTAATGTGAATGTTGAAGTTTTTTTACGTTACGTATACCTTGGTATTGATGAGTGCTGTCATCATGGTACTGCTAATAAAAAAACGATTATAAGAGTTTACAAAAAGTAATTTCAATGTTATATTATGTCATTGATATGAAAATTAAAGCCTCTGTGATACTATCCAATAAATTAGATATTTAAATAAATTACTTATTTTATTGTCCTCTTCCCTGATTATTATTTTAGTTATAAAATATAATTACCTCCACAGTACATACAATGTTTGGATGGTACCTAGATGCTGAATGTTAAAGTTTAGGCATTTAATTTCCAGGCGCTAACAGTGAACAACTTTTATCTCAGTCTCAAAACACTTGAACTAAAGTAATTTCGCAAATTTGTCAAATAATGATCAACTGTAATTATTTAAATGTCTTTTTCTATAGTTATCTATTACGAGTAATATTTTAGTTGACCAGCTGACGCCAACAGCACGTCAAGATATAAATATCGATAAAGTTTATATGAGAATTATAAACCGTTCCGCACTATTTGGATACGGGAGTCGATAAGTTCGTCGTTCCGCGTCCACATTTTGAAACATACGATTATGCAAATGAGTTAGTCGGCCGCGGCATAAAGGTGCCGGCTTTGTATCTAACACTCGAGTTTTATATAGGTAGATCTTGCGAATTTTTACAGTATTTATCTTGTTAGATACATTTTGTACGTTATGAAAGCCTGTTCTATAAATAAGCATGATACTTTTAATATGCATGATAAGTAGGTAAGTAATTTAGTCAGATAATATGAGAACATCTAAAATTTCTTGATATTTGATATAATAAATATACCACCTATGATCGCTCATAGTGCTGGCACCCGTAGCACCAACGAGGCACAACTTCTACTCATATCCCTTAAAATAATTATTTAACAGTGTTCAGTTTGTACTAGTTTGATAGTAAATTGTTTGATTCTATTATTATTTATACTACTTAGGCAATTTGATACTTAGTAGGATCTAAATTATTACCATAGATATTAGGTACCTACTGATAAGTTTCTAAAGAAGTAATTTTTGTGAGTGAGCTTATATATAGGATATAATTTCACCTGTAGATTGCTATATTATCGCCATGTTACACAGGCTGAATTTTATTCCAAAGGACATCCGCAAAATAGAAGTTCAATAAAATTCAAATAATGTAACCCAAAGTGTAAATATACAATTCTGATTATACGATTTTACGGTTCTGAAATTATTGATGATAGAACAAAGTAATGTGCTACGGCTTTGTAGAAAACATAATCTACAACGTTTACCCAACCTTAAAGCAGTGCAAAGCCAGAGCGGGTATCTATAGAAATGTACATACTTATTTATAGCAAACGTAGGCATGTTTTTAATTTAGCTGGTATCATTTTTTTTTTCAACCGTCACATTTTTGAGAATTCTTGTTATTTAAAGCTTGCCAAATAGATTTACTATGCATCTTTATTTTCAAACAGCAGCATAATTATTCGGAATATTTAAAGCAAAGTGGTCAGAACACTTGAATATCGTATGCAAGCGTCAGTAAAAAGATATTTTTGAGTTGTCATATTTGACTGTTCTGACTCGCCTGTCAATAATGTCAATTGTCAATGTGAAAGAAGGATCTGCATAGTTTGCAAGCGCGTGTTTATGATTATTTCTAGGTTATTGTTTTTCTTGGCAAAATGGGTAAGGTGAGAAAAAGGAAATTGAATAAATCTAAGAACTCATCTGCGGAAATTATATCCGATGAAGAAGAGGTACAGGTCGATTCTAAGGAAACTGTAGTTCAATCCATTTTGGACCAGTTACAGGTTAGAGTGGTTCCAAATTCTTTATTATAGATAAATCTATTAAAGTTCTAAATACTCGACTTAGTAATTTGCATACGTTATGGATTATGTCATGTCATTAATTTGTTTCATGATTTTCTTACTATTTTAAATTTTACCGTTTTAACTTCTAGTCTGCTAATGTTGAAGAAAAATATTGTGGACTGCAAACATTTGCAGTTTTCATCGAAAGTTCTGACAATGTAGACCAGGTCATAAATCGAGGCCTAGTTAAGTCTATAGCCCCCTTAATGATAGATCCAGCAACTTCTGTACGGAATGCAGCAGCTGGAGTCCTTAGGAACCTATCAACAATTAGTTTGGAGATATGCAACTCTATGATGGACCAAGATGTTATGACTCCCCTCACATGTTATTTCCACAAGGTAAAGAAAAATTCATAATTACCAATAATGTTGTTTGAATTGTATAGTTAATAATTTATGTAAATTATATTCATAGCGGTTTATCGAAGGTCTTAAATTTGAAAAGAGGGTACACTAATTTAGGCATGCCACAAGTACATCTTCGTATATTAATTTACAACTTATCAAACACTAAAGTCCAATGCAAGAAGATTTGTGATGTTTTTTTCAATTATGATGCACTTATATTGCTCATATTTAAAAAATTTGTGTTGTGAGGAAAATATTCTATTAGTTTCCCATATCGCAGTATACTTTGAACTGTATAAATCTAATTTTCTTTATATGTGATCATTTGCAGCACTCAGAGACATGGACTCCAAAGTCCAGATCCAAGACGAAAGATGAAGATGCTGAAACACTTATACACTGTATCAATCTCCTAATGAATTTGTGTGAAAGTTCAGGTAATAAAAGGCACACACAGTCACTTTATAATCTGCTTTAAAATTGAATGCATCCTATTTTATGTCCATATGACAACACCTTAAGATGTTAGCCTTAAATGATGCTAGTAAGTAAGCGCTATATTAATTGTGTTTTGAATAAATGTCAATGACAAATTTCTTTTTACTTTTCCTTTCAACTTTAATTTTCTGGTCTAATCAGGTCATTGCATATTAAGTTTTTATGTCTATAAAAAAAGTTTGTTTGCAATTTTCAGAGTTAGCAATAAAATATCTGGGAGAGGCGGGAATCATAGATATACTGGTCAGATATTTAGATCTGGAAACATTTGGCAGTGAAATTGTCATAGCAGTAATGCAATGTTTATTTGTTGTTGTCGAAGACAACCCCATTGGGATTGAAAAGCTGAAGGTTTCATCAGAGAAACAGTTACAGGATTTGCTGATCCACAATGGTGCAGAACCTTCTGTGCTGTTAATTAAAACTTTAGCAGCGGGAGTTATTATGAATATGTGTGGTGGAATCATTTCTACTTTACCGTTTAATGTAATGAATCAGATAACAACTGTCCTGGCCCAGACATTATCGATAGACCATCGGTTAGCTTGTCACCAGCTGTCAAGCACTGTGCCATTGAGAGAAGGGGCTGCCGCCAAGGCAAGTGAACCAAAAGGAAAAGAAGCTCAAGTTCTAGAGAACCAATTAAAATCAGTTTCACAAATGTTGGACGCGCAACAAACTGCCATTGAAATTGTAGCAAACATCTGTTCATGTGATGGTAATATTAAACTATATTATATTAATGCAATTTTATTCTTTTCATTAACATCATATTGCAGATTGCGGATTATGGAGTATGCTACATACCATAGGGCTCTCTTAATATTACTTTAAACTTGGACAATAACCAGGGTGTAGGGGTCGATCAGTATAAATTAAACACTATTTAAATCAGGAAAGATGAACATGTATCAGTACTTTTTATTTTTCAGATAGTGATGACTCACTAGGAGGCAGTGAATCTTCGGACAGTGAAGAAATGGGCAATGAGGAAGATAACTGCACTGATGAAGACACAATGCTTGTAGAAGATAAATTGGCCCCTGAGGTGTTGGAAGCATTGACCGCTTTAGAGATATTTGATAAAGTGTGGGCCAGAACTCAGCTACCAGCTGAAAATGTTATTTTAATATTTAAAGAGTATGACGGTTCCGAGCTCATTTGTAAAAAGTAAGTGTTACAGAAAGCCTAACAACTAACATGGTACTACATGTTATTTCAATTAGTCCAATATTTTGTTTTCATTATGCTTGGCCATGTATTTTGATGTAAAGTTTGTATCAATACTCAGAGAATTTTGTGATCTTGTAGCATATTTGTTTAGTATTTCAACGGCATCTTCTGTTTCTCTATTTAAAAATCTAGTGTTAATATTTTTTTATAATCTGGTTTGGTTTCAAACATCACCTAGCTTGCTTTATTTGATTTAAAATTTTACTTTTCAGGCTCATTAGTTTACAAACTAAAGCATTACTGTGTACAAATAACATGCTATCTGCCTTGCCAATCGAAAATCTTGGTGGAGTTAATGCTGTTTATAAGATTTGGGTGGACACAGGCAAGTTGATTTTCAAAAAGGGCACAGATATCAATCTTGTAGAATCTGCCACAGCAGTAATGAGAGCTGCATTAGATAAAATAAAATTTACAAGTAACGGAAACATTAGTGAATGCAATCTGTTCAGTGATTTGGCCTTGTCTGATATTGAAGTAAGTGTAACTTGAATTTTTATTTGCAACTGTTAATTCAATGTCACATTTCCTTTAGCAATTAGTTTCATTTAATTCGTTTTAGAGGAAAAACAATGAATAAATATACATAGCTAATTCCTTGTTGCAATTCACTGTAAATTATTCTATAGTATTAAAATATATTGTCCCAACATTTCCAGCTTACTTTCATTGGCATAAGTAAAAAGTAGAATTTATGAACTAATAACATTCTCGTAATGAAATTTTTTTTACACAATAATTTGTCTTCAGCATTGAGATCTTTGTATGAGTGAAAGTACTGTTTATATTATTAAAAGTACAATGAGCCACAATGGTGCAATTTTTATTTTATATAAAAAATACTTTGAATTTGTATAAATAGCCAGTCACGATTGTATTAAGAATTATATTATAATTGTGGTATTTTAGTGAATCCATGTAAAAAATTCCCTTTGATCAACATTTTCAAAGTGTGTTTATATGATTTTGTTTCAGATGATGTTGACAGGAATAAAGGAGTGTCAATTACCAGAAGTGAGGTCAAATCTTATACGTATGACTGGTTTATTGGCACTATTGCTTGTGAACAACTTAAATGATACATCATCAAATGTAATATGCACTATCACTGAATTCATATTAGAGCAGGCTCATAAGGAAAATGAAGTGTGGGTTTTAGCTGAAGCCATTGATACTTTAATAGACTTATATTCAGAAGATGAAACTGATATCTTGGCAGCTAAAGTCAAGTTAGTTGACAAGTTGTCAATGCTTGTTCCAATTTTGAAAAATAAGGTCAGTGTCCTCAGGAGTTTTTGTTATTATTGATGTTTGTGATTAAATCACTGTTAAATCATTAACATATCTACATAAAGAGTGTTAACCAGACCAACGATTCATCACGTAGCAGCGGGCTGTAAAAATAAAATGCCAAACGGTGTTTCAATCTTTGAAGTAAATATCATTTGATATCACCTTATGCTTATTGTTGATAGTGTTTTTTATAAAACAGCCCCTTGTAACAGATATTCTTATCTAAATTACAAAATCATCCTTATCAAATCTTATGCTTGTAAAGTTAATGTTGATTGGCCTCCAATTATCTTAGAATTTATCTTAGAAACAACTAAACCGAAATGTGTTATGGGCCTAAATATAAAAGTTTTATTTTTCACTCCGATCCGTTTACAATCTCATATTTTTATTTCGTTTTTCAGGCGAGGCTGCAGAAGAAACTTCCTAAGGAATACAAAATTCTTGTTACTACAGCTAATTCGAATTTACCCAGATTCATTAAGTACAAGAAAGGACGAATAAATAAGTTGCAACATTAATTATAGGAATTTTAAACATTATTGTTGAGATATATAACTTTTATTTACTTTTAAGGGTATAAGCGATATTTGCAATGGAATAGTGACTGCAAATGCAATAAATATTTTACAATACAAGGTTTTGTTTACTTTAAGGTCAATAAAAAGTCGGCTTAGTAATGATTTATATATTAACAAAGAACTTAACAAATAGTAAACCCCAAATGAGGTGTGATCCATGACATAAATAGGAAATTTGTACATGTGTAGTATGACTATGATGCATTACCTGTCCTTGTGAACTGCGCCATTAGAACTACATTATAATTTATCCATGATTATTATAAAAATAACTGTTCTTTGACAAAATTTTAATGAACCTTAAAACTAAAACATATACTTTCTATGTACTTATAATAATTAAATATTTTTACCACATGTAAGGAACTAAATGGAAAACAATAATGTATATAAAAATTTGCGATTACAGGACACACGTGTTATACATTAAGGGTTTAATATACATGTTTTGGATTTACAAAACTCGACATTTTTAAAATGTACACAGGTATAATAAAACAAGTTACAACATTTACCTACTTATCACATTTGTTACACCATAACCTAACAATTAATTTGCTATGGCAAATATTGAATAAAGTTCCTAACGTCACTACATAGGGTACATACCTATTGTATGTTTAACGAGGTTCATATGAATTGTGATTTATTTCGGTCTTAGTTATACATGTTACTTAAGAAATTGGTGTATCCCAAAGGCAGTATTACAAACAATAATAAACTATCATTATAGATCTGTTTACTAGATACCTAGATGTCAAGGTTAAACGATATGAAAATATGGAATCAGAACATTTGTTTTGTTATATTAAGGAATATAAGATACATACTACATACACAATGAGTGTTCTAAATACCAGTAGACTTACATTACTTAGTGTTAATGATTTTATTCAGAGGATGAAATTATATGTGCTAGATTACAAAGGATTAATCAATGATAGATGACCATTATAGATAGTAGGGATTCGAAATGACGCCGTTTTTAACGTTTACAGTGATTATTTTTATCGTGGAAATTTTCCTATTGTTTAATCAATCGATACAATAGTTTAGTACCTAAATATAATGTTTATTATAATATAGGTATTCATTATTAAAAGCATTTAAATATTGCATGTTCCCGTCCTTACCCAACTACACAGAAATTTTGAGATCTATTTTTGTTTTTAAATTTCCATGGTAAACTAGAAGTTTCGATGTATAAATAAAATATAAATAAATTTCAACTCTTTAAACGAAATCTTTGTTTTAAAAGCTTATAATTAGGTTTGAACATTACCGTTCACAGGTGAATCACCATAGTGACTTCTCCTAGGCTTTGGTATTGGATTAGGCGACATGACATCATTTCTATCAAACATCTGTCTGATGGTTGATACGGATGGTCTATCGTCATTCAATATTTCATCTTCGATTAAAGCGGTATTAAGTTTACTGATTTCTCTTTCCAGTTCTCTCGTAGCTAAATCAATTTCCATAAATTCTTTTTCTGTGCTTGAAACAGAGTTATCTATACTTTTCTTTCGTATATCATTGTAAATTTTACAAGTTACTTTCTGCGGCTCTTCGTTGCTGTTTGCGTCTAGTATTTTATTTTCGTTTAAATTGACATCATAAGTTATGTAACCTCCATCAAAGGTATTTGTTAGACTCTTGCTCCTCTTATTCGAAAGAGAATGGAAATCTTCTAAATTCCCACGACGTAATCGAAAATCATCTTCATTTACACTAGAGTTTCTTCTGTATTTAATTATATCGACTTTGGGAAATGAATCTGTATCTGAATTGTCGTCTATAGATTCAGATTTAACTATTTCTGTTGTACTATCATTTGTGCTCAAATTGTCTGTATCCAATTTCTTTGTAGTATCGATTGATTCGTCGTTATCTGGAGATGACATAGTAGATATCTTTGCAGCCGGTTCGCTTTGAGTTTGTGTAACAGATTTGTCTGCTTCTTCTTTAAGGTCTGATTTTGTTTTAATGTCTTCGTCTTCAGTAATTTTCAATTCAATTTTTAAGTTTAATTCATCTATTTCTTCCTCAGCATCTGCTTTGGGACCGACTTTGTCATTGGCTTCAGTTATTCGGAGTACTAATCCATCATTATTGACCTGTGAAAATAATGATGTACTATTATTAGCTTTAATAACGATAGGACTTAATAAAAATGATTACATCACTAAGATCGCAGTTACTAATGTGGAATTACTAGCCCTTCCATATTTAACATAGTTCGCCTGGGCAATGAATATTAGTTTGGTTAAATATTCAGCCGCGCTGACTAGTTCCTCTAGCTTATTCTGAATTGACAATTTATACTTATATTTATAGATAGAGCTGTTGGTTTATTGATCGATATAAGAACGGTGAAGCGATTTATTTCTTCCGTAACATAAATAAAAGTATCTTTATAATGATTACCGTGACTTGCGGTACAGTTTCAATTATTTCAGTCGTTTCGACCGTAGTGAGTGGGGGAAGTGGGGCAGCGCGTTTTTTCTTGCGTCGCGATGCTCGCACGGGTGGCACAGGACATTCCTCGTCGAAGGGATTTGTGCTTTCCATGCTGAGTCGAGAGCCCATGATGTCGCTTCGGGCCATTCTCGGAGTAACACTGAAAATGGCCAATTACATGAATGCATTAACCGGTTACGGTATGCATATACCTTGAAAACGTAACCTTAGGTAAGTCGAAAATAATTTATGTACATCGTCAATTGCGTATATGGTTAATTATTAAAGAGAATGCTAATAGCATTGTATTGAAATATACTTTGACGTGTTGATTTCCTGCTGAGAACTGCGAAGCCGCTCTTGAAATCGCGAACGTGGTAGCGGTGTGACCGAGCCCCCGTATACGTAGCGGTCTGCGCCGTCCGCTGGCACTGTGCTTCGGGACATTGACGAGTCTAAAATTAGAAAACACATTTTATTACCTTATCGATTTAATCGGGACTCACTACCAACTACTGACATTACTACTGTATCTAACTGTAACAAGACAATTATAACCCCTACTCCCTAGCTCCCTACTAAGATTATAAATGCGATTGTAACTCTGTCTTTCTGTCTGTTACGTTTTCACGCCTAAACCACTGAACCGATTTTTATGAAATGTGGTGCAGAGATAGTCTTGTCCTTGGACTTTTTATCGCGAAAAACGGGGTTGTAGGGGGTGCAATATGGGATTAAAGTTTGTATGGAAGATTGTCATTGTCGAAGATAAATCCATGAAACTTTGTATTTAGGCAATCCATAAGACCAAATTAAAAAAAAAAACTAGTGTTCGACCCACAGGGGGAAGAAATAGGGGATGAAAATTACTATTAACGTTATTATGGAAGACCAAAAGAAATATGCTTAAGTTTACTATTCGTCTAATATATTATTAATAATTCGCATTATTATGAATTATTCGCATTCGAAATATTAAAATGCTGCCAAAAGTTATTATTTTACGCCGACGAAATCGCGGGCAAAAGCTAGTTAAGAAATTACCAAGTAATGTCGTACTAACCAAGCAAATTGGTGTAGGTATAAAAAATCTATCATAGCTTAGCGTACAAACTGTTAACATAAATGCTAAAACAAGAGCCAACAATGAGTGTTACTCTACTTTGGAAATGGGCTGTCTCTTAAGGTGTTGTATTAGACCCACTACTTTTTTAAATGCACTTAAGGATAATGTACACTACTCATTACGTTAGTAACTCTTGTAGTTACAACAGACTTGTTCGCTATACTTATCTATTGCGGATTGAAGACGGTAAAAACGTCGTAACAAATGTCGACAACTACGTAGAACTTGAAAAGAAATAGGTACACATTATCACACGCCGATGCCTTACACAAAATATTGAAATATAAATGTTAAATGCAAAAATGACATTCGTAATAGTTACTTATGTACGGTTATTCTATAAATAGACATTACAAATTAAGTTTGCTATAAAGTTGGAAGTATATTTATTATGTATTTACTCGTACTCAAACATACAACAAACTACATTATTTTAAAAAAGGCAGTGTGTTATTTTAGATTTTTTCTTTAAAACAAATATTTGAATTTATGTGTATATATTTCCTTACATTGTATAGCTCTCCTAAAGACAATAGGGCTGTCTCCGTTTACTTGATGGCTGGGCTTGTTGTTGCAGACCTGCGCTGGTGTACTCGGTTGTTCTCTCTTTTTACCTTTCTTCATGAACGACCGCAAAGACCTGCAAACATTCGTCGACCATATATTCCTACAGTTCTATTAAAGGATTATTGCAGACTACAGTTGCATGTTGCATATTGCAGATCATTGCAACTTTTTACTGCTGCCCACTCGTTTGCCCACTACATATAAAAATGGTAATTCAGTGAACAATAGCGTGGTTTTAGTTAAAACAATTAACATCAGTCTAGTCATAATTCATATATTCCACATATGTGTGAGTCAATAGGTAACTCACGACGTATTTGAACTGAGCACCCAGATCATCAATAACGATGAATAAGGCCATTATGTTTGGCAATCCAATTTCCATTGTAGTACCCGAGGAGTTCTCGCTCACACTCAGATCACCGGATGTCTGTAGGCGTAATACTGACAAAAGTAATGGAAGTTTAGTGCACTTGATTCCACTTGAGCGGCCGCAATTGTACCGTAACGGATGGACGGATGAACGGCCAGCTCTCATATGCCTACCCTTACTTGGTCGTTACGCTACAAAAGACGCACAGTTCTGACGAAAAACCAGCTATGTAGATATAGTGCGAAGTTCATTATAGATAGAAGTACTGCTACGCGTTCTATGAACATAAGTACTTCTTTATATTGGTATTGTTTTCACACATCTATAAGAATCAATGAATACATGATCATTTTCATGCTGTTGTAAAATAAACCTCGAGTTACCATGTGCATAGTGTTTAAATCCTTGGCCGAGATAATAAATAATATAATGATTCTAGTTTTACTTGGGTTTCCTATGCATAAGCCAAGAGTAAGCGCCTATAGCTATATGCAGGTACTTATTACGCTAACAATAAACAAAAGAAAATGTTTGATTGATAGTAATTTAACATATTTATATATCTACATGTCTCTTTTCATGAGGTATACAATGAAGACAATTAAGGAATCAAAGTTAAATACATACTACCACATTTAATAAGTAACATAAAATTTTCAATATTTCATTTAAAATTTCTCATGGTCACCTAACTAATACAGGAAAAATGACAATTATTAAAACAGAAACAAAATTTAATGCACGGTGCCCATGATGCTTACATATTTGCGTAATATGTTGCGTTAAGGCACTTAGGTATTCTCTTTGACCTACTTGATGTATGAGATAGCAGGTTTTGTAAACAAAGTGCAAGCGTAGGTATGACATTAAATCCTCTAGGTCGGACATGCAGATAAAACGAGATTTGACCTGATCTTGAACCATTGCTATTACCCTTGTATCGAGAATATACGAGATATGGTCTTTTATGAAGACGGATGGTGACGTAGCTTTATGTTATAATTTTTGCTTCGATTGTTTCATTGTTTACCTATCTTTTGCATAAAACAGGATTGTTTAACTATCTTTTCGATACAACAGTTAAATAAAAGAAAAACAGTGAACTCTGTATCAGTGTGAAGTAGTTTACGAACATTACTCCTCTATTGACTAATGGTACGTTCAGACTACGACAGAAATTGTGACATAAGTGTCAGACATTAATGTCTGTACTTTTTGCACT
>DWQT01003386.1:0-12576 GCA_018244895.1 Myscelus amystis hages | reverse complement strand
AACATGACTTTCATTAAGTGTATGTATGTACCTTATAATGAATAAAACAATTTGAATTTGAATTTGAATTTGAATATACACAGTAAATATTGAACAATTTTAAAAACTAATCATCATAGGTTGAACGCATGATTCATTTTGCTAAATTTAAAAATAAAACCTGGGATAATTACAAGATAAGTTTTTCTGGTAGTACAATGAGTCATTTGGATGTTTTGCGCATGGATTGTCAAAATAGGTAGCGATTAGTTGTGGATATTCTTTGAAATGCAACAAGTTGATAGTATTCAGTCAATATCGGGGACCACATCCTGTGATAGCGCTGTCGGCGCATCCCGTTTCCGTCATAGACTAACGACTGTTTTTACGATAGGCATAAAATAGTGCTCGAACACATTTTTAAAAATATTTGTCACTCTTGACAAACGTCCTTTACCAGCCATACATGATGGACAGAAGAACCCGATTAGAAAATGACAAAGACAAAGGCGTTTATTTGCACAAATATGAGTACCTTTAAAGATGTTATAAAGTTATTGGTTCAATCCATATTTTGCCTTTTACAGCGTACAAATACGAGCGATAATCCTATAATTATAAACTATTTAGCGGCACTTAGTTTGCATAATAAAGTCAGACTACATTGTTAGTACGACACTTAAATTCTTAAATAGTTGAGACAATTCTTTTTATCTTTATTCGTTAAAGAAATAAGATAAGTTAGGTATAAAAAGTATTAAAAGCAGAACATAACCGCTTAGATATTAGGTAATAGCGGGCTAGCCGGAATACCCATTTGTAAGAACACAATGATTTTTTTGTCTATGTGAAGTACGGCGTACTTCATAATCTTTGCATTTAAAATAACAATACAATAATATGTTAATAGTTACCGCCCTCAGTATTTTCAGTAGTTCCAAATGTGAAGTTCGAAGGGTGCCGTGGCTTGACATTGGTTCAAATTAGACTATCATCTAAATTTAGTTTTTATTTTTAATCTGTGCAATATGTTAGCAATGTGGGCCCTATTGTTATATGTTCTTGGAACCGTAAATGCTGGTAAGGGTTTTTTAATTTTTTGAGATTTAGATTATAGTATATTGAGATTATGAAATTTTGAAGAATTCAAATTGAACTGATTTATTACTTATAATATATTTACTCCCAGTAACATTTAATGTAATAAAATAATTTTTTAAATAATATACTTTATAGCTATCCATTTCATTTTGCGCGCTTCTAGGTTTATGAAGGTCCGACGCATAAAATACGATAGAAAATCCTGCATTCTTATGAAATGAAACAATAATTTGCTTTTTAATTCACCATAGACGAACGCCTTGAGTCAGCCAATTACATTAATCTTTTCCGAGGTTTTATTATCCCGGTAAAAGTTCATTTTGAACAGCAGAACTTTTATATTTCGTGGCTTGAAACAAAATGCATGAGATAACTTTAGAAAAAGAACACCGTCAAAAGAGGGTAACATTTATCGATTCTGCTTACATATATGTATGTACATAGAATTCCGTCTTGTCCTACGCAAGGCTAATGGCCAGTGTGGGGATTGTGGGCCGTGAAGACTTCCTCCTTAATACAGCAGCTCTGGCAGGGTCGACTGCCCCGTTGAAAGCCATACATACTCGTAAGATACAGCGGAAACTGTGCGTTGGTACATTGAGGCTATATTAAAAAGCACATCTTATTACTACAAATGGGGAGTTGGAAGAAATACAAGTAGTTAACAGACGCTTTCCACGGAATTTGCGGATAAATAAATTAATAAGTTGTCTATAAAAAAAAATTGAGTTTTTATCCTCGCGAAAACGAATACCAAGTATTTCCTTGCGATTAAAAAAGTTCAAAAACCTCCAGACGTGGTCTAACTTAGTTTAGTCACTGGCTGTCAATAAGTTTAATAATATTCTCGTTCTATTTACGAAAAGAGACAGTGATCAATGTTGCTAGTTATTTAATTGTGTTTAGCATAAAATAGAGTATGCTGTAGGAATTTCCAAGTTATATGAAGAGATCTAAAGCGAACGATTAAGAAGCGTATCTCGATAAATTCTTAATTGTGCAAAATTGTGCAAGCTTTTTCATAAACTTCTACGAATATATATATTTTTTTATTAAAACCTTTTTTGGACTTGGGCTTATAAACCTTATATCGTATGAGATATAAGATAAAACATAGCCATTATTTGAAACTGATTGTATGAACATTGTACTTCGTCTGGTTCCAAAATCAATACAAGTACGTATTAGAAAATATTTATGTAGTCTATGAGCCATTAGATTACTGTAATACACATTGCCTAACTTACAACTGGACGGCCATGTGTGCAAATGCGCTACGCTATTGCAAAGGTAAGTCGTTTGGAAGGAACATTACGGTTTTTTCTTACGTGACGATTTCGGACGAAAATACCATACTATCGATACTCAAATCAGTGAGAATGGAAAAGAGAAAGTCACATGGATGGAACATAAAGTTTTTTCCTTACGTGACGACTGCTAACCAACTTTGTTCTACTAATATCCATGCTACCCTGCCATCACTATTATATAATCGTATAGTACCATGTTATTAATTATCCTGTACACACGATCGTCAGTTTGCCACAAGCTGAGGTCATTGAAGGTGCCGCCCACGTGAGCGCCATAAAACAACGGAAGTTCGCCACGAGGTCGCGCCAAGACCGCACGTCCGGCTGATAAGGTTCCTGTTTATTCGCGTGCTATATAAATAAATAATAAATAGACGCATCACACTATGCTGGAGCGTGATTTGAGACCACAGATGACTGCTGCTAAAAGAAGTATTTCTGTACTACACTCATTACGATGACAACGTCGTGATAAGCTGCTCTTGCTTTGCGTTTCCATCGGCTTTTGTTGTTTGGGTTGCGACAGCATTGAACAATGGTCCTTTTTATGCTATTTCGATGCTGTCCGTCTAGCGTGTGGGTCTTCCACGAGACCTGTTCCCTTCTATATGTCCCTGAACTACGAGTCGTGTTATGAAGTTCTCATTACGGGACATATGCCCGAAATACTTTAGGATCAATACACATGTATGGTCGAAAATGACCGACCTTTTACTGTTCTACTATTGGAAACAGATCTTCTCTCATAGTCATGTTGCAGGCCATAGTTTATAATGCTCCCCTACCTCACTTGCTACACTTCAGACAACATTGACAACTCTCCTTCCGATGTTTTCCTTTACCGTTACAGCGAGATATTTAATTATTGGATTACAAAACGCAAGGATCTAAGCAAAGCGTCACGTATGTTCCAGAATCTGAATCAGACCCGCCGAGTGAAAGACTGGAAACAATCTAAGCTAAACCATCACCAAAAACCACCAATCCTGCGTATTTTAAAAGCAATGTCTTCAATCCAATCTTCGTATAATCTGGAGTGCGCTTACAATTAATTGTTGTATCACGTAACGCTGCATACACTTAAAAAAAATATTGGAATAAATTATGAGAATGATAGACAATGTTTCTCATTGTTATTTCCGCGTAGCAGTCTGTCACTACACCGTAAAACCGTTTCATTATGATAATCTTGAAAAACGACAAGAATATTCACGATGTTATTAAGGATATATGTAAAAATAATATAAATCACTTACTTTTCAGAGTTATATATGAACTATCCATGGAGCTCTTGCCCGACGCCCAAATTAGATAATGGCAGGGTAAGGATGCGTCAGCGGAGCAACTTAGCGAAGTTCATCTGCTACCCTCGCTACGAGCTGGCCGGCAATAAGTACGCGATTTGCAGGGACAAGCAATGGGACGTGTCGTTACCTGTTTGCGTCCGTAAGTTGATGCTTACAAGCTGCAGCAGTCCACTGCGTCCTGGACAGAGGCATTCCAAACAAAAATCGACGTTACGCCTCGTCCCTCAGTTTTCTTAAAGAAGAAACGAATATTACTGTATCAATGAAATACTTTGAAGAAAGAAAAACACATTTAGTTCCTATCGAAATTTTTAGTGCCCTTTTAAAGAAAAGCATGCATTTGTTTCCTATTTTATGTTCAGCGTTCAGCCCTATCGATCCGACGCACTCCGTACTTAAGAAACTGATGATATAATATAATTTATAATTTCTTGCAGGTCCTTCTTGTCCAATCCCCGAAATATCTAACGGACTGAGGGTTGTCACTCATAGAGGAGCCTGGGTGATCTTCTTTTGTTTACCCGACCACGAGCTAGTCGGCTCTTCGGCCATTTACTGCGATGGGGCGAAATGGAATGCCAGTGCTCCAAGATGTGTTGGTAAGATACTAAAATACAATACTAACGTCTTTGGCTGATATACCATTAGCGTGCTTCGCGTCGTCGCTGGACAATCGTTGTAGAGATGCTTCATAAAAGCTAATGCGATATCTGCCTTAGACGGATTTCAAAAAGTGGGGCTCTTCAAGGGCTTCATGGGGCTCTTCAAGAAAGCCGGCTACGCATCGGTAACTCCTCTGGTGTTGCACATGCCCATAGGCGACGGTGACCACTTACCATCAGGTGGCCCGTCTGCCTGTTTGCTAGGTTTAGGTAATAAAAAAAAAAGTGGAGCTTATACTAAGAAGTAACTTGGAAGCGATACTTAAAAGTCGTTGTCTACAACCAGATGCCAGAACGTCTCGGAAAACAAGTTGTGATTTCGAAGATCCGGCCATTTGTGGCTGGACGCAAGATAACATCCACGATTTTGACTGGAAGCGGCACAGCTGGAAGACACCCAGCTCGTTCCTCTACACCGGTCCTTCTTACGATCACACCCTTGGAAAAAACGAGACTGGTAGGTGCTTTTGTATATTCAGATTATCGGCTGTTTGGTCACCAGTCGACACTCTTCCTGCTGCGAGATCGGGTGTCCCTCAGTTAATTATCTTGGGTTGTTATAATGATCAAACCTTAACGCCAGGTCACTAATAGCAAAATATACAGCGCTAAATATCTTTATCCTCACAAACTGAGAAGCTTCTACATTCATTTACCTTTTTAGTACTTACATAGTGGTTTCGCTTCCAAATCAACCGGTATCAGACTTACTCATTTACATCTCTCAATATTAGCATTGTATCTGCTTCGAGGTGCACAGTGTCGTCTGTTTGATGTGTTCTAAATTCAAAATTAATTCTTCAGGTCACTACATGTACATAGAGAGCACTACTCAAGTGGAGAACGATAAGGCTCGGTTGATATCGCCGGTGTACCCTAGCAACTTGTCTACTGATGGCTGCTTCTCTTTGTACTACCACATGTATGGCAAGTAAGTTGCTTTTTTAAATATATAATTCAGCCCAGTCAGCACACGGGTCACCTGTTGGTAAGTGGTAACCGTCCTCTATGGACATTTGCAATATCTAAGGGGTCGCCAGTGTACGCGTAAATTCCTGGCACTTGCGGATCTACCAAGTTATACCTAAATGTCGTTCTGGAACTGTGGTTTCAAACGCTTGTAGACGACTCTACGCAGTTGCAGATTATCACATGGCGAGTGTGGCAGACTATGGCCTAAAAAAGAAGTATCGCAAAGCCTAATTTGTTTCTCAGTTAACGTAGTAAAGTGGCGCCATTGGAAGTAAATCGCCACTCTTCGCCTATGGACATGTTTCGTTGTAATAGCAAAGTCATAAATGCATGTCAAAAACCTTCATTATAGCAATGTGTACAAAACTACTAAGATTTATAAACACAACAACGACTAACTTATGTAATGTAGTAATGTAGGTCATATATCTTTTAGTGTTTGTTTTTCGGCTTTGTGCGCCTTTCAGGCTATCGTAACCCGGGAAATACTCCACATAAGCTTGTAGAAAATGAAAAAATTATAAACATTATCAGTTTCAATGTCATATTTGATTGTGGAGGATTTAAAGAGGTTACGTTGTTACGTTACTTCGCATTGGCCGGTTTTCATTGATCTATCATACTTGGCATATACTCTGTGAGGTATCGCAAACTTGGCACTCGGCCAGATTTCGACAAACAGTGTCTCAAGGCTAAGCAATAGCGTCACCCGGTACTTTTACTGATTGAGAGCTTTTACGACTGATATTGTGTGAAGTTGGAGACATTTTTGCACTGGGATGCGTTTATTTGCTAGCAGATCAAGAAAAAGCCTTGTTAGATGAGTATAGGAAAAAGCGACGTCACGTAAAGAGTAAAGAAGATAGCATATCCCTAATTGTGTACTATGAGTACCAACCACGTAACACGCCCTTGCTTCCAAGACATTATGTAAAAAAAAAGTTCAGATTTCAATCTAGATAACGCTGCACCTCACTTCCCATCCGTGAAGCGACTGTAGAATGCGGGGCAATTTTCTTGGTGTTTTCGTGAAAATAACAGGCCGTCAACAGCCAAAACGCCTCTCTGCGCAGTGCCGCTGGGTAGATTTTATTTCTTTTATTACACCGAGAAAAATAATGTACGTTGAAATAACTTAACTGAACTTAACTATTTTCTTTTCATCAACAACCTTGGGCCCAATGGTAGTGAAGAATTTAGATTTCAAATCAGCCGTTTGTAATAAGGAATAAATTATCTTTTAACTCAGTATCACGTTTTACATTAAGTGTGGAAAAACAATTCCAGAACGTGTGGAGGTCTTAGAGTGTATCAGAAACCAAGGTACGTGACTCTAAGAAGAATGCTCGATTTATCGGAAGACGAAAAGCAAACGTATCTTCTTTTCGAAAAATGGGGCGAACATGGCGATATCTGGCTAAACGCTGTTGTCCCATTGAAAGATTTCTCCGTGGATTTTCAGGTAAAAGAAGAAAAGTCTATATATCATTTTGCTACAGAGAATGTGTGTTAAGTACCGCATGTCAAATATTTTTCTTTCTATATTGTACACCTTTAGAAAATAAAAGTAAGTTGACATTTTCTGGTGCTCATATATTTAACTAATTATGTATTTTGCGCATATGAAATGTAAGCTATGTCTTTTATGCGATGATCATATTGGGCAATTCAAGAAAGGCGAAAAAAGGGCACCCCTTCAAAACCGGCAAAGCGTTGACAACTCTGATCATGTGTTTGGAAAGTGGTGATATATCACAAAAGCTCTGTCTGTTCAACGAAAAAAGATGGTATTTATATCAATTTACAGATCGTTGTGGAGGGCATACGGGGCAAAAGTGTCACAAGCGACATTGCGATAGATGATGTGGCGATCCTGCAGGGAGAGAACTGCACGATCACTGGCGCGTCCCCAACCGTCGCATCAACCACTCCGAATATTAGACGTGAGTTTGGGGGTTATTAAATATAGCTGGCAAAAGTATCGTCAAACAAATATAGGATTATCTCAGCTTAGTAAAAAATAAACCTAGAAAACTCCTAACTTTCATTACCTAAGGTTTCTGCCCATGCCAGAGCAGTTAAGCAAATGAAGAAGTAAATGTGACAGAAAGAATGAATTCTTTCAGCGGATTCCTGTGTGAACCGGTGCACCGACACGTTGCCTGAGAGCAAGGTGCAAGACAGTGAAACACAATGCATGTGCGCACCGGCGTGCATATACCAACACACCTGCTGTTCAGATTTTTTCGACACTTGCTTTGGCGGTCCTGGTAAGTTTATTTTATACTTTTTTACTAGCTGTCCCCGCAAACGTTGCTTTCGTATAAATGATTTTGCCGTTGTCGCAATATTTTTATTGTTGCTCCTCTCCTATTAATCTTAGCGCGATGTTATATAGTCTAGACGTACCGATGGTAGAACGGAATGGATATGACCAAATTATGGAGCTCCTGTGCGCACTCTCCAAAATGTATTCTATAGAAGACTGTATATAGCTCTCGATTCGGGCTTTTCAGGATTTTGATTAGCCTCTTGCCCTAATGGTTAAAGCCCTTGACTAAAAAACCCGGCTTGATAGACGCCCTGTTCTGTGTCTGGGTGTAATAAATCTATATCTATATCTGTATGAGCATTAAACAGCATGTGTAACTGAATTGAAACGTATTAATGAAACTAGTGGATTAATTTTATTTCATTTTTTAAATTTTTACAGATTCGACAACGGCCGTGGACGACAATGTATCAATCAAAAACTCGAGCGAACAAGCGCCACAAACACTTAAACTCGTCGCTGTGACTACAGAAACTGTTACGACTACAACGACTCCCATTCCAACGACGACTGTACGTACAACTACATCGACCAGACCGACTACAAGCAAACCGACAACGACAACATCCACACCATCCACTTCTAGAAGATCAACAACATTAAGAACAAGAAGGACTACAACTCGCAAACTGACCACTCAAAGTACAACTACACCTCACGAACCTACAACGACATCGACTGTAAAGACAACCAAAAAAATTGTACCCAAAACCACTGTCATAAAATTAAGCACGACTACTCCAATGCCAGATAAAAAAACAACGACATATTATAACAAAGTCTCAAAACCGATAGTCAATGATAGTATACTGGAAGTGGTTGGAAAAGCGAGAAAAGAAAAAGACATCGAAAACAAACAAAGTACCCCCGATGCAGTAAAAGGTGGAGTTTCTTTTCAATTAACCAGTTATTGTTTTAAAAATTAAAAAGAACTTTAAAAACTTTACTAAGTAATAAACATTCTTGGTTCTTTTTTCAATACAACATTCAACAAAAATTTTATGTTTACATGCAAAATAATTGTGCAGCAATCATTTTTTTATACGTCCACACAAAGCAGAGACACGTGGGTATTGGAACAGGATCCTAATTATCCCATAATGAAATATCTTCCAATAGACTGATAGAAACATTCAAGAAATTAGTATATTACACACCTAGGGCAGTAAAATAAGAAATCAAATCGCATGTCATTGTCGACCGAGGCGAAGATGATATGATCTGATATGATGTGATCTGAGGCATTCTTTTTACTGGCCGAGGTGGGTATATTTACTCGTAGACGCCGGAAAGCGGCAAATTCGTTTCGCGCAGAGGGGCGAAAGTTCTCACTTTTCGGCCGGAGGGTAAAAAAATATTTTGTCACCTTTTTTTAGGGGTGCCCCAAGAAACCGCAATGTCAACTGGCGCAAAGGTGAGCACAGTTATCCTGGCGCTTGTGATTTGTTCTGCGGCTGGCTTTTTCATCGTAGCTGGCTTCCGGAGTACCAGAGGACTGGTCGCGCTGGCCCGGTTCCGCAGCACCAGGAATTCTGACCCCGAAGTGCGGTACCTATCAAATGATGTGGACGACGATTAAATAGTTATTACGAACTGTTGTTTTATTTCTATTATTATTATTATCATCACTGGTTTATTATGTAGAAAGTACCGACTGTGAAATATCCTGCCGAAAATCCTTACACATTTAGGACGAAAAAAATAAATTTAGGTATTTTACAAAATCGTCAGATCAAATATCTTGCCTTTTACGGCCGGCCAATTTAAGGTGTTATTACAATTGTATTATAATAGACTAAACTTAGCATACATTTTAGACATTCGTAACCGACGCAAAACTATTACCTACTTTAGTACCCAGTATTAGCAGTAAATGTCTTTATCCGTGTCTTAACGTAATTTGCCGCCATTTGTCCAAACGCTTGTTCTATTTCATAATTTCTTTATGAAAAAGATAAGCTCGTATCTAGACGCAAGCCTATCACAATTTTTAATCTTTTTGCTGCCAAGAAATTTAGATGAAAAAAGAACGAAGTAACCGCAACAGTCTTTTGAATCTCTAATAAGCCAAAATTCATTCTGTCCAATTGCTTTGAATGCGGGCCAAAAGCCAAATACAATTTTGTCTTAACATAAAACTATTAGTTGATAGAGTAAAACAGAAAGAATGTTTTTACAATGTTTTTAAGTAAAGAGAACCAAGAATCATCGGTTCCCGCTGCAACCAGGGATATCTGCAGCCGAAACTGAAGAGGACTGGTAATACGTGCTCAAAAAATATCGACAACATCGAAATGGATTTTTGCAAGCTTAGAGTTTTGCAATTTTAATTTTTACAGCTCGGCTTAACTTAATCTTTAAAATATTAATATGATTGATCCACTTATTTAGTATGCAATTACATCTAATATTACTTAAATAATAATGCTTATTAATGACACTAAGAAGTCGACTATTTTTTTCTCTAAATCATTTTACTTAAACTTTTGCCATTACGAACAATGCTTGTGTGTAATGCCTAATAAAAATCTATTTTAATTTCCTTAAAAGCAGTTAAGTATTAAATTAGAAGCTGGCAACACTGAACCCGGAAACGCGGGGTAATTCAAACGGTTGACCTCGATTTAACGTTACCCCGTTTTTACAATGTCACTCATCATGGGGGCACAGCCTTCAGTCGCCTTATCATGTGCCAGCTATCGACCCAGCGGCGCCATTTTGTTTAGCGCATGCGCAAAAAATATGCGGACAGTGTGACGTTTTCGTGGGACAGAAGCACCGCATTTCTCCCGCGATACTGTAAATAATTGTAAATACAGTCCGGGCTACCGAACGTGTTTCGGATTCCAAGTTTGAAAAATTCCATTTTCGTTTTTTTTTTCTTAATCGTTATGCCACAGAGTGCATAACTTATATTCAACCAGTTATACCAGTGAAGGTAAGTAATTTGAATTATTCCTTGCGCAATTTTAATTTGATTAGTCTATTTTTATAAAAACTGCAATGTTCTATTAATATACCATGATGTCTTTTGTTCTTAAGTTTTATTACTACGAATAAATGTTAATATAATTTCAGGTAATAGATATTTTGTAAATATTTATTACTATTATTAATAATTAATTAATTATTGATATATGATTACTTGACTACTGTTCCTTTGTATATTCTGGTGCTACTTTTTATAATTTGCGGTATCAATTCCAAAATTAGGGTTGGCAATTGTTATGTGAGTTTTAAAGCACTGTTACGTCAGATCTTCGCATAGATTTGCTAACCCTGAATTAGTCTAAGGAACGAGATTGCATAATCTGCTTTAAATAATCTTGTTCAGTAATGATATAATTTTGTTTAAAAGATTATATAGATGTATTGAATAATAAATAGATCTGTTAAAAATCCGAATTAAAATTTTCAACTGCAATGCTTTTGCATCCCACTTATGGGCATAAGTATCTCCAGGGATCGCGGGAAGTCTAGACTAATATTTTGAAAAAAAAAATGCAAAATACGTGTATGAATACGAGTATGCTTTATTATAAATTTATGTGAGAAAACCGGCATTTCCTAAGCCGCACAAGGAGACAGATTTCATGCGTTACAATGCTATGAGTATCCACAATAAAGTCGTAATAATACAATCAATAAAAAAAGTCAATACAAAAATACAAAATACAAAATAAAAAAATGTATTATTTTTTGTATTATTACGATTTTTTTTTAAGAGCGAAATCGTTCTAATAACAGAGTCTAAACATCATTCATTCGATTATTATATAGTTCAACGTATTTTATATTTCTGTATTTGTGACCACGTGACCTACGTCAATCGATGGTATGTTAATAATTAATCAATTAAGTACATTTGTAGGTCTTTATTAATGTTACCGAGATCCGTCTTAAACCGAAAGGTATTTTGTGGAATGGGAATTGAGATATATTTGAGCTCATTGGTAAAGAATATCTTTTACCATTAAGTCCGCCTTTTGTAGGTGCTATAATAAAATATTAATTAAAAATTCTAATTTAGTCCTGATTAAAACAAATTAATTATAATCTACATGATTAGGAAGTGGTTCTATTTAAAAAAATCTAAGGATTTTTTTACAACGTCAACTGTACTTTTTTGACTTTACATTTTTTTTTAATTTCCAATATTGGGGGACCTAAATGCTGTTGCGGCTAAACAGGCACACAGACAACCATTTTTTTCTTGTATTTTCAAAATTATTTTTTTCTAAAATGTATTGATCACCATAGCTCGTTAAGAGCTGCCAAATAAAAAAAATATAAAAAATCATTGACAAACAGAGAAAAAGAAACGCATTGAAGAGAACCTTTGCCTATTTATATACATAAACGTTTTCCCTTTGTCTCCTTGTGTGTCCACTGAAAGAGAGAAAAAAAAATATTCGTAATACTCATGCAAAGCATAGTATAAAACGTGACAACAACAGTACCAAATAATGAGACTGCAATTAATAAATCATTATTGAAATACTGCAAGCAACATGACGCACGATTTGCAATATGCGTAGCGTTTATAAGTGGGTTGTTACAGCTCAATAGAAACATACACGGTCGATATACTCGTAATATTACTTGCGGCAAGTAGAAGTACCATTTCACGGTTTGGTAAATTGACGAAAGCGATAAGAACTAATTAGCGTTCGCTTCAAGGTATGATACGCAATAAATTTGAAAGTCTATGATCGAACTCAAAACCTACCAGTAAATTCAAGTTGAAAATGTTCTGTTTATTTATGACTATACAAGTTGGCCCGGGGAACTTCGTGTCGCCTCACGATAACATAAATTCTCGTTATTCTCGCGTAGATCCCGATCCCTCGGGAACTCCGGGATAAAAAGTAACCTATGTGTTATTCTGGGTCTTCAGCTACCTACGTACCAAA
>DWQT01003385.1:0-12577 GCA_018244895.1 Myscelus amystis hages | reverse complement strand
AGCGCCATTTAGAAAAAAATTGACCCTGAAATGAAAATTGTCGTAGTGTGCGATTTTTTTGCTCTCGAGTGTATAACTTGATTATTTTACTAATATTGCACCGTCCCACCGTGAAATGAGGATAGTGAACAGAACGCAAATAAATCAATTACATATTTTAAAGACATTTGCGGGATTTTTCAACGTACTTATGTTTGATTGTTTTATTGGGTGAATATTTTTGGAAGCATTTCTTGATATTTTCAATTAATAGCTATATGTATATACTGTTGTTTTATTTGATAAAGCGATACATCAACGAGACGTGAGATATATGTGTACATGGCAGGCACACGCGTACGTTAGTCAAGGAGGTTACTTACCCGCGACAGAAAGAGCGCCCTACGACAATACTCGCACTCCTCGTATTCGCGCATGTTCCATGTGCTCGGCCGATGTTTTATAATCTGTACAAAAATTGCTTTATTTTCATAATATACAATTTGATTTCAATTAACTTAATGGAATTCATTCAGGTTATACTTAAAGTAATACCAATGCTAAATGTATTATTGATCCTACTCCAGGTCGAAAACAGGTAGAGAGAGAGAGAAAGAGAGATCTTGAATTCAGTATAATATATAATATATAAGTAAAATACATAAGAAATCACAATAGTGGCGAGTCGATAGTTCATTACAGCAATATATTAATTAATTAATGTATTATAGTTTCAGTATAGTAGAGTTATATTCACAATACAATCACATCGTTATTAGTTATAGATTAAAACCCAGCACCAATAACATTAACTGCTCTCATAAAATTAACATGATAATAATGAAGATATAAAGTTGGCCATTTAAGTAGCGACCGACCGAACTTTCGGTTTCGGTTTCGGCTGAAAAAACAGTTTCGGTCGGACACTACATTTAAGTCGGAAAGGTTATCTATATATTTTTATCTAATTAAGTAAACACATGTAGGTGCCGCGATACTGAACACTGAAGGAAATTTGTTTCTAAATCCGATTGTGATATGTCTACGTAAACGGTATTGCGGTGATAGGGAAAGGATAAAATGAATACAAACCGTGATCGGCCTCTTCCCGGCCTGGTCGGCGGCGTGGAGTTCGTCCTGAATAATGAAGCGCTGTCGGCGCTCGATGTTGAGCACCCAGTTGAGCTTGGTGAGCGCCGCGTCCAGCACGGGCACGGGCACGGGCGCGCTCGCGCTCGTCACGATCGCCAGCAGCAGCGAGTCTATCGAGATCATCGTCGGCTCGCAGTTCGCCTGCGCTTCCTGCCCACGGCCACGTGCAAATGTTATTATGTGCAGCGGCTTTCAGGCGGACGCTCGACGACGTACCGTTTGAAAACAATCGAACAAGAAGCACTTTAGATATACTTACAAGGAAACATTGCAGTCCATTCTTCAACCAGGTCATGGAGGCAAAGTATACGCTTTCGGAGACGGTGTATCCGGTGGATATGGAGCAGGAATAGGCCTTGGGGAATACGATGATGTACTCGCCGGGATTTTGTTCGACGCGCGAGAGCGACACGTTGTGCTGCAGCAGCAGATTCGGGGGAATCATAGCGATATCCGATGGCAACCAAATTGATTTATTTTGGCATGACGTTGGGCACAAATATTCGACGGCCTTTCGGAAACTGTGGCTTTGCTCATCGGGAATACCATACCTAAAACAAGTATTTCGTGTTAGTATCGTACATCTTCCTACAATGAAATTTATGAAATAATATCTGAGAGCCCCACCAAATTTTTGGTGGTCCGCTATGCATGAATTCCATCCAAGGCAGACCGTGGGGATCTCTGTGCCAGCAGCTGGTAGAGAATACCATTCCAAGATGTAATGTTGGTACAGTTACGCCTAATACGGGACCCAAAAAACGTAATACATTGCCGCTGTTGTCGGCTAGCATCTGAAACAAGGAAACATGTACATTATATTACATTTGGAATATTTTTACAGTGGCGGCTTTAGTCTTGAATATTTCAATTTCTTTGTAAAATACCAAGCACAGATCTTTCAAAGAGCACTTTATACAAAAATCTGCATGAAAGAGCCACTATTAGGCGTTCCTCTTAACTAAGGGTTTGGAGTCTAGTAGATATTCAATTAAAGACACGAACTGATAGCGTATATCAGTTCGTGTATCCATAGCGATACTCGCGTCAGTGTATGTATTATTTTAATCGCTTTCGTTGTCTAATTCCTCATTTCATAAATTGCTCGTTATTATAGTATTCTCCCTTTTCTTGCTTGGTTGCAACATTTTTGGCATCTCTCCGCTGAATACTAAGTAAATAGCTCTTCAAAGTGCTCGTTTTCCCCAAATTTGAGTTAATATATTAACGTACCGTCGCTCACACTTCATATTTCGGTAAACTAAATCGTTCACCGATTGACCGGATAGCAAATAAAGTACAGTATAACCCTTTTGCGGTAATATAACACCGATTTTGAATTGTTTGTTGGTTTATTTCGATATTACGAATTGGAGCAAAGAACTTGCTTAGTTTGAGCCCCAATCGAAGAACTCATGCTGCGCGATGTCGACATCTTATTGAAGCCTCAAGACATTTGACATAACGAAGTTACACCGCTCCCGCACCTCTCCACTTACGCGGCGACCTATGGAGAGCTTTTGCGCTATGCCTGTCCTGGCTTTACGTCACAAATAACCATATTTTTATCATAACACAATAACTTTTAAACCAAGCTGGATGATGTGCAACTTCAGATTATAAATTTACCTTGAGATTCCAAGGGTGATCACCATAATCGTCAAGTTTGTCTTTTGTAAAGCCATATCCAATAGTGCCCGTATCGATGCTGGCAGAGTTTACACAGAGGTGGTCGGCGCCGAGCATTATCAAACGCCAGTATTCTTCTTCTACCTCAGCTGGTGTAGGATAGGTTGATGTTGAGAAAAACGTATCTAGAGCTGTCGAAGCCACCTATAAATATTAAATATACTATTACAGTAAATACATTGTATATTGAGTATTTTTCCTACTTTGCAAATCGTAGGGGTAAATACCAGTTATGAAAGTAGGTCATAAAATCTACCACAATAATGTCTAAATAATTATAAAATTAATATGTGAGTTGCTAAGCTATTGTTCTATGCAAAGTGTATGTACAACCTAGAAAATGTATACAGTTATTCAAGCCCATTAATCCCCAAACTAAAAAAGGAACATGTGATATTTAGACATTATATCTATTTACTAGCTTTTGCCCTCGGCTTCGCGTGCGTTTAATTCGGAGTAAAACAATTCCCCTTTCCTTATACCGTGAAAATTTCCTGCTATCTTTGGAATATCTAAATTCATATACTACATTTTTACTTATTGCCATTAGGAAATTCTGTATTGCAACGCAAGTTCCTCTCCAATCACTCTATCTATTATAGAAACCGCATCAAAATCCGTTGGTAGTTGTAAAGATCTATGCATACATATGAACAGGGAGCGAAAGCAACTTCGTTTTATACTATGTAAAGACAATCGAAGCATATTCGAGAATATCAAACAAGTGTGGTATATTTGTTGCCTTTTTGAAAAGGTTCAGGTTCATTCGCCGCCCGGGAGCCACACATTCTTCGGCGTCCGCGAGAGCCCGTGTGATATATTCATCATCATCGGAGTCCTCTTCCTCCTCTTCTTCCTCTTCTTCCTCCTCTTCTTCCGAACAGTCAGAGTCAATGAGTAGCTTCTTCTGTCTGTGCAGTGGATCGAAAGCGCGCTCCATCATTTTGCGATATTTTTTACTCCAAACGCGCTCGACACCCGACATTATTTGACACCTCTCCTCTGAAAAAAATGATCAATGATGTCCAACTGTCAAAGATAATTTGAATATATTGTCACATTCAAGTTGTTCGAGCTTCAAGTTGTTCGAGCCAACAAACAAATTACGCCAATCAATTATTACTTTACTACGTATATTCATATTATGGAAGTGCTTAATATAACCTAATGGATTGTACTCTACTATACGGATATAAGCCTTTTTATATTTTGTTGTCATCATACTCACTATATGAAAGCGTATCGTAAGGAAGTAGATACTTGACATATAATTGGTCCAACTTTTTCTCTGGATTGGCTCCCTTTGTGAATCGCATCTCTTCAGCTACGCGACTCCATCGTTTTCGTTCTATTACTTTCTTTAAGCCGCCGTGGCGCTGCACGAGCCGGTACAGTTTGGGCAGGTTCACCTCCATACCCTCATACTGGATTAACAATGATCCTTGTACATTTTAAAACTTAACAGCCACTTTACATACATATATAACGTTATTATGTCAGACACGTATGTGCCGAAGTAGCAGTTAAATGCACAAAATAACACTTTCATTAAAACATTTTTTTTTTAAATCACAAACATTAATTAAATTTTTACTCAACTGCGACTGCAGAAGTGTTATATTTAATTTGAAGCTATACTTACTTATATAACTATAATCAATGAAATAATAAAGATATTATAAAAGATAGTATACATAGTACATACATACTTACCACTCTGTATGTAAAACTTACCAAAGGGGCTCGCTTGAAAACCACACTCTGCGATGCCAAATAAGCTTTAATAGTAGACATTTCCTTTGAGCCGGGACCCCATCTGCAGAACAGCCGCGCAATGTATTGATCCGTTGCATTGAACACCATCTCGTCGTACATGTCGTACGATGGTTTAAAGTCTGCTGGCGGCACTACTTTACAGATACCATATTTACTAGCGGTCGGCATTATTGAATCAAAATATGCCACCGGATCCTAAAATAGTGATAATTCATAATAAGTAAGAAGACACACAAAATATTTAAAAATGTAACACAACAACAGCTCGTTTATTGTATTAGCTATGGAGTATGTAGTATTTAGTGCGAGTTATACGAGTCATTCAATTTGTCATATAATGATTTATTTGTCATACAAGTGTCGTTAAGGCCTGTGACGACAACAACCGGAACGGACACTGTCTCCAGCGCGCAAGCACTGACCCATCCGAGAGCCGATAGCATCCGGTTCCGCTTAATTTTACATTTACTTTTGCAAAAGCCGCATCAGACTTCTTTCCCGAGGATGAATTTAATTTATATTTGGATGCAAAATATTAAGTAATAATTTGCTAAAATGCATAGATATAGATAAGATACATTATATATATGACGTCCAATAGTTTTCGTCAGAGTAGAACCTATGTAAATATAAAAGATACAAACCGAAAATTCTGCAGTAGTAGGAGTGAACACTGGCGCAAGCAAAACCGATTGCCCTGCATCTTGATTCATATCAGGGCTAGTATTGTGTCTGGGCTTGTTACTGCTAGAGTCACAATATGGGCTCTCAGAGTTTATCGGTCTTGAGATAGACAGATGATTTACATTCTTAATGTCCACAGTAGTTATAGGAGCACTTCTCTTATTGAGTTTGTTTTCATTCGTTTTATTACAAACAGGTGCAGTAGACTTTGAAGTGGATGGTTGATTTATTGATTTACTTATAAAAAACGTTTGATTAACTTCTTGATATCGTTTTTTATCTGTACTCTTAATCGGCTCTTCATTTTCATTCTGTACACCTGATGACATAGCTAAAGCGAGAGATGAGTATTTCATTTGCGAACCAATGTTTGCCCTCAAATAGTTGACTTTATTGATTATCTGATCACCTGTATTATTTATCAATTTTCCATCAATTGGCAAACTTTTATTCACAAATCTATTTGTTACTAATCTATTATATTGGTCCACTATCTTGAAATTTTTTTGCAAATATTCCAATATTATTTTTGGATATTTAAAATCACTAGTATTCCAATTTTCAGCAGATTTTGGAACCAAGGAGCAATAAAGTAGTGGTTTAGATATGCCGGTTTTTCTACGCATACATAATTTTAGGCGCAGTAGATGTTCATTAGGTTTTGGTAATATATCAAGGTCCAATGAAAACAGTTCTTTCCATAAATCATATGGTGTATTAGAACAAATAGCTTCTTCTTTAATACCACAATTTGGACAGTCGTCTAATAAATTTTCAACAGATATTATAAAAGCTTTGTGGTCGTCAAGTTTTTTAGTATTCCTACATTTAAGGCACAATTTGCAAAGCATGTGGAATTCTTTTTCTGGTTCTTCAATAATGTCGGGAGCCTTCGTGGTAGCTACTTGCAATGGGTAATTGAATATTGGCCGAGACGTCGAGGGTGAATCAATTTTCCTTTTTTTTTGTGCAGGATGTTCGTCTTCAGAACTATCTTCGGCGAGGTCTACTATAAAGTAACGGCCTTCATTAAACTCGTCTTTGTTACACTCTTTTAATTTTCTGCGACTTAAGTGTTGTTTTACATTGGAAGATGTCTTAATATCAATAGCATGACGGGCCGATTTATCCAGATATTCATCCACATCTTTTTCAACCTTAATTCCCGCTATGATATTATTTTGACACTCGGACAGAATGGTAACATTTCCATGGGTCATTTGCACTTGTGAAGTGCATTCTGAAAAAAGGTGTTAAATTAAAAAAAAACATGTGTAGGACTTATTTAAACTATGAAAAAATGATATTCCGATTTATCAAATATCTAAAGTATACAGTTGAACTGCAGCAACCCTTCAGTAACAGATTCCAGTGTAGCTTGAATTGGCTCTCAGTTTTCACCATAAATGAAAACAAGAATATACATAATATAAGGGTTTACTTGAAGATTTAAATGCCCAGAAATATAATATATAACTTACATAATGCCTAATTACTCATATACATATAGAAAAATAATATACAGATGTCCAGATAGACAGCAGAAGACTTCATTTCAGTCAGAACAATTATTGTAATAAGGCGTGAGATATGAGATATAAGTACCTTTATTATTGGTTTGAATACTTGCTCTAGTTGTATCAGAATTCACTTCATTTTCAATCATTACAACAGTTATGATGCTATTTTGGGACTTAGTAAGAATTTCAACATTTGCAGGTATAACATGTGTTTTACAAATATATTCTGGAATAAAGAATTTCATTACAAAATCTCCTGAATATTATTTTTTACGTCATAATGAGTTTACGAGGACCATCCATGACCAGTAGGTGGACTGGTGTTCAATAGCAATACCCTTGCCATCGCCGACCACAGATAAAACCTCGCCCCTTATGTGGTTTGTCACAACGAGTACCTTTTACTTCTTTGTAATTCGACCAAAAACTAACAGTAAAAGAAAAATTGATTGGAAAGAATTAAGGTTTGAATGAAAGAGGGACAAATACCTTTATTTTGCTCTGTAACTGCTCTGCTTACATTGCTCTGATGAAATCTTTCAGATTTATCTGAACTCAATTTTGTATTGTCATTGTCTACTTCCAATGTGGCACTATTTTTAAACTCGGATAGACTTGTGTCATTATTAGGTGTAATTTGTGTTTTAGAATTACAATCTGAAACAATGAGATCTTTCAAGCACTATGTATTTTAATTTTAATTCAATGCAACATTTATGGTTTTGTAATGTACAGATGAGGCTCCAATTTAGTGCATGCTCAAAAGTAATACCTGTGGTACTGGTGTTGCAGAACGGCTTGCAATTGTCTGAAGTTGCATTAATTTCATTCTCAACATTTGTTGTGGTCCTATTTTCAAACTCAGAAAAAATTGCCACATTCTCAGTTGGAACTCGTGTTTTATAAGTATATTCTAGAACAAGTCATTTGACTATAGCTATTGTAATGAAATGGTTTGTAATAGACAAAATTATAACCAATGATAATAAAATTTATACATATTTTTCAAAGATACTTCTTAGCAAAGTAACACACAAAAGTAAAAAAAAGGAAAGGAATTATTGCAATAAACAAGTGATAAATACCTTTTTTTGCGGTATCGAGGGATGGTTTCGAAGTGTTTATAGAAAAATCATTTTCAATCTTCAATGCCTTTATGATGCTATTTTGCGAATTTGTTAAATTTCCAACATTTCCAGATGTCACTTGTGTTTTGCAAATATATTCTGGAATAGAAAGTTTAATTTAAATAACATCAGGAATGTCATGAATTTACATTGTTGTGATGTCTTGGAACGAAACCAAAGAAGAGCTAGTACCACTCCCTTCCTGTACATTGGAGCAGAGAGTACAATCATTCAGTCGTCACACAAATATTTGTCCTGGGTAGATTGGAATGCTTCTTTAACAAATCATAGCTAGAACTTCAGCAACATATTCAAATTTATATTGTATTATACTTTATACAAATACACAAGCAGGCAAAACATATATGTTAATTATCGTAATTATAATTTGTTCTTAGTTATAGATATGAGTTGGATTCTATCACAAATGATAGACATTAGTTGTTGTGGATTATACTTCTTTTAGCTTTATTTGACAAATTATTAAAAAATGAGCACTGACATAATGAAGACGAGAAAGTTTCTTTAGTCATTCTATAAATATGAAATGTTAAAACAGCAGTATATTATATACTAAGTTCTTTATAGAAAATAAAATGGAGGGGTGGTACATTATTGCATATCAATAAATTTACATATTTTTTTTATAATAGTGGAATAGATTGTTAGAAAGGAGAATTTTTCAATCAAAGATCGAGAAATACCTTTGTTCTTTGTCTGAATGGATGATTTACAATTTCGGGATGGCAAGTTATGTTTATTATCAACTTCTGATATGATTTTATTTTCAGTCTTCAATACGATTGAAACATTTCCAGGTGTAATATTTGTTTTAGATATGTAACCTAGAATCAAAAGTTTACGTATATACACCATACATATGACAATAGCAAGAAAGCTTTGAATTGTTATGAGAGATTAAAGATTTGTTTAATTTTTACAAGCAGTTTAGGATTATCAGTAGTGAGAGTTTAGAAATAGATGTTGGAAGTGAAGAAATGTTTCTATAACAATTCATACATAATAATTAACTGTATTACTTTATTACATTGTTATAGTGTAAGAAGAAATGAACAAGCCAGGTGAAGATAGAAAAACAGATCATATGATAGAAGTAAAAGTAGAATCTGCATCATACAAGCGACAGATGTCGATGCTCGCTACTGTGCGATTTCTTTTTGCTTATTTCTGATTGTCATATATTATGTCAATTTATTGTATTTACTTGCTTACCTTGTTTTTATAATAATGTAGTGCTAATTTGGGTATATGTGAAAAGAACACAAAATGATTATCTCTCAGACAGCTCCTTAGCTAATAAATCGTTTCTATAATTCTTATGTGTTTTCCTACAAAATCCAGACAAAGACTTGATACATAACCGACTACAACACACATGTACAAAGATGAAACTTAACCCTGCCTACAAGAGATCTTTTCCAGATAACCTTTGAGCAATTGAGTATATGATAACAAATGAGACATGCAAAACACCGATACAAAATTTTTCCCCAATTTTTTCACTCTTAGGGATGGTATTTTATTTTAAATGAAATGCGATGAAACAGGAAGTATACTATCCCAAAAAAGAAATATCGCACGTTCAAAAAGGTGCAGTTCTATGGAAACAAATATAGAAAAAAATACAACCAAAATGAGAACCTCCACTTTGTTTTTAAGACAGTTACAAATATTAATTCAAGCTACATAGTTTAAAAACATTTGGATTATTAGGTTTTGAATAGAGATTTGTTTACAAAGTCTAAACTTAAATTAAATTAAAAGTAGGCGCCTCTCACTAAGGAAAGATTTTTGTATATTCCACCCCTAATATATATAGAGAATGAAAGTTCATATAGGGATTGAAAATCTGCCGATTTTGAGGCAAGGACTAGAACTTAGACTTTTGATTGAAATAAAGATGGATGTATATTAAATCTTTTTGGAAAATTAATTACCAAAGTGAAGTATTTTACTAAGCAATGATGTTTTTAAATCTGTAGGTATATAAAACAAGCAGTAGGTATTAGTAAGTATTTAACTTTTTGGTTAAAATTAAAATAAAGAACTAGCAAAATATCTAATTTTACGTATGTTAGGTTTTAATTCAATCCTGCACAGGAAAGGCCACAGACGCTGGCTACCATTGTACAAAAATTGGCTTATAGTTTTATATGGTCGTCAAATCAACTCAACATTTAAATTTTTAAATAAAGTAGGCAAAACACCTGTCATTTATGTCCAAGAAAGAGGACCGCAACATGTGAGAAAATTTCTTACCCTCAGAGATCATTTTCGGAGCCCTGCAAGGCGGCTTATTTATTAAACGTTTGAGACTTTGGGTTTTTTTCAAAATCCTGTTTTTTCTTCTTTCAACAGCAAGTCTTTTTGTTTTAGTAACGGAAAATACTTTCCTTTTAGTAGCAATATGTGCTAATGGTGTATCTTCATCTACAGAATCATCCGATAAGGTACTGCTTAGGTTTACTGGAGTAATTGGTTCAGATTCCACCATAATAATGTCTGCTTCCTTTTTCTTGTATTCATCTTTTTCCTTATTATCTTTACACTCTGTCCCACGTTCAAAAATCTCGTCTTTTTCCGGCGCATATTCTATACTCGATTCGGGTGTATCAATTTCTTCAAGATTAGTATTTTCTTCATCATTTTTGTTTTTATTTTTGATACAAGATCTCAGACGCATTGCATGTTTATTTAAATCAGCATTAACAATTAGTACAGGTTCAATGGATCTTTCCAATTCTTCAATTTTCTGATTTATAATGTAGGGATTAGCCGGATTAGTTCTTAATCTTTCAAGTACAACAACAGGTACTCGATGTTCATGAATTTCTAAAAAATTAACACTTATTAAAAATTGCCTTTCACTATTGATATTTTTGATGGAACCATGAGGTGAAAACTAAAGGAAAAAATCTTTGAAACAATAAGATTTAAACAATTTGATGATATAAGATAATGGTTATAGATTTTTAACTTACTAAAACTAAATAGGTATCAGTCTCAACAGCACTATTGTAATCGAATCACATCTTTCTGTAAGAACCTTGTAGCTAACATATCCTATGTGTCCATAGCAACTCATGTCATAAGCCTACAAAGTATTAATAGCAATGATCCTACACTCTGTACCACTAGGCACCACTCTGTTAGGGCATGGATATACTAATACATATATTTAGCAATTTACATTAAAGCCGGCGATAATTGATTGTGCTCTAAGCCTCCTCAAGGTTTGAAATTGTATTTGTAATACTACAGGTTATTAAAATACTCACGATTAAAAGATATAAAATCGAGAAAAGTCTTGGCAGGTGTTTTGTTATGGACAATATTTCTTGATTCTTCTTTAATAGGTAAAACATTTTCTACTTTGCCTTCAGAGATACTGTAATTATTAGTAGGGATGGGCGCACCCTGAGCAAATTTGCGTTGTGCTTGAATTCTGAAAAAGAAATATTGATTAAAATCACTGAAGCTTTCCATAGACTATATAAAAAATAAAAAGTAATATTTATAACATCATAACATCTCAGGACACCCTTACACAAAGACATCTGATCCCAAACTACGCAGAGCCTCTACTATGGAGACCAGGTTACGATTATGCCCAGTGTGTATGTGGATATGTATCTATGTTTCCTCAATCATAAACTTTATAGTACTTATTATAATTTGACAAATGAGTTATTATTGGAAGTGTTTTGATTGTCTGCTGGATATAGTTTATGTGATGTCACTTTAAATTGAATATCATGCCTCAAGAGCATATAGGTTTCATGAATAATATTCTATAAGGGGTGCAATATTAAATTTAATGTATATATTTGAAATGTGCTAATAAATATTTATTAGCACAATTCCTAACATACCATAAATAAAAACATTTTTAGTTAATGAATTTATGTTGCAAGATACATACATTACCAAGAGATCATTATGGAAAGCAATACTATTTTAAAATGTGCACGCAAAGCTATGGGAAGAGCTAGTCTATGTATTATTAATATGTATTAGTATAATTACATTCTGTGGATGGATCTTAGTAATAAAATTGTCAATCATGTTGTAAATACAATGTAGAACTTTTTCTAGTCTGAGAATCGCAGTAACCAACAAAGTGTATTATATTTATTGCAAATATATTCTTGTTTTATTTCTTAGCTTATAAAGATACCCCCATGTTTCAGTGAGATTTTACATGTGAGACTATTTTAGAAAACAGACTATTTTAATAGTAATAAAAATAATAGTTCAAAAAAAAACTAAAAAAACATGCTTTTTTGCTAATCGAACTAAAAACTAGAAAACTCTATCACTCTTACTCTCCTACGAGAGTAGTCCTCTCTAAAGAGTTACTCATCCGGGTGGTCCTAATAAGGATAATGGGAAACTGTTATTGAATTATTGCATTGTCACCAGTCCTTAAAACATGTGCAGTTTCAAATTAATCAGATTTCGAGAAAGTGATGAAAAAGCTCAAAGATTCGTTTACATCTATACCAATAATATAAAGCTGAAGAGTTGTTTAATTGTGTAATTGTTTGAACGTGCTAATCTCAGGAAATATTGGTCCGATTTGAAAAATTCTTTCAGTGTCAGATAGCTCATTTATCGAGGAAGGCTATA